>MU790682.1:0-52616 GCA_027886635.1 Lentinula boryana
TGGTGAGAGGACGAAGAAAGGCTTCACCACGCCGCAGGTCTATATATCGAAACTAAGAACAAAGGAAAGAGGCTGAAAGAAAAGGTGAAAGGAGCAAGTCATCTTTGTTGCGTCATAGACCCCAACCATCCTCCAATGGTCGAAACATCAATTCTTGCAACTTCTTGAGTGAGAGAGAGCGCAAAAGAGAGGCGAGAGTATTTGGGCACAATAGCGTGATATTGGGGTCTCAAAGCTCTCGAGACTGGCCCAGAAATGGGAACAGCCTCAAGCCATAGAGGAGAGGGAAGGAAGAACCGGAGGTTCAAAAGTGAGAGGACCACAAGGATGTGCCCAACTTTAGTGGGCTGGAAGCGGAGACCAAGTTGCTCGCCTAAGGCAAGAATCCATTCTAGTGCCGCGTGAGGGATGTGGGGTGGGGAATCTGGCGGAAAAATGCCAAGAAATTCATCGAGATAGTGCCGTAGTCGAGCAGGAATGTGATGCTGTATTATCCAGTGCAGAGCTTCCGCAAATAGATTGAAGATATATGGAGCTGACCGAAGACCGAAACCTAAGACAAGGTCATGGTAAAATTGCCCTGACCATGTGAACCCAAGGAGGTGCCAATCATCTGGCCATACAGGTATATGGCGGAAGGCAGATTTAAGGTCAAGTTTGATCATCAAGGAGTTGGGCCCAGAGGCAACGAGGTCGAATATGGCAAGGTGAACAGTATCATAAATGATGTTTGCTTCGTGTTCAGGGATACCATCATTCACTGATGACCCGCGTGGCCAGGAGAGATGATGGATGCGACGTACTTTGGAAGATCGTTTTCGAGTGATGGCTCCCAGTGGCGAACTGCGGAAGTTCTGGAGAGGTGGTGAATTGAAGGGACCAGCCGTACACCCATTGGTGACTTGTGTGGTGATATCAGACGAGACAGCATCGGAATGGTCAAAAGATGAGAGAAGGTTCTTACTGTTTTGGGAAATAGTACGGTCACCAGTGAAGCCCACATTTGCACCGTGTTGAATGATGTGCAGAATTGAGTCAACGAACTTATGGTCAGGATAATCCCTTAAATAGTAAGTCCAGGCATCTCTGTTAAGTGTGGACTGAACCCAAGTTAAATTATGTGTGTAGGATGGTAGGGAATTACAGCGCGGATCAGAATTAGGGCGTATGGGAGGTGGGTCTAAGGTAGGAAAGGAATTTGCAAAGGGAAGAGAGTCCAAGAAGGATGAAGCCGATGTTGGGGTAAGAACCGGTGCGGTAGGTGGGCATGTGGGGTGGGAGGTGGTGGTGGCACTACCAACCCCGCCTAGTCCCTAGTTAGGGCAGTTATGAGCTCCATGATTGGTCTTCTTGCATTTGCTGCACAGATGAGGATGTCCAAATGGACATGGGGTGGATGAACAATTTCCTTGGTCGAACTTCCGGCATGGATCCGACTTGGTGGGAGGCAAAGGTGACAACCGCTTCGTGGCCTTGAGAGGCGAGGTCAATCGATTAGCGCTGTACAAATGGTCACTTCGCAGCTCCATATCGACCTTCCCCCAGCCGGAATAATCGCCCTCCTGCATCTCTCTGCGCTGCTTGTTGAAGAATGCCATATGGTAGGCAATGACAGCGGACCATTCATACTCGGATGCGATTTTGATCAAATGAGTGTTGTATTTGAAGAAATCTGTACTTATTCGAGAGACTTTCCCAGAAGTTTCAGCATGACAGATGAGGATGGAGAAATAGGTGCTGAGTGGAATGGTGATTGCGTTTAGTGACTTGTATTCACAATATGCCGAATCATTGGTGGTAAGCTCAAGTGTCTCGCCTTTGAGAGACAGTATTTGGCGCTCGGTTTTATCTCGATAACGTGAATCCAGCTTGTAGAGATCGCTCGCTCGGAAATCATGGGTGATGATAGCCGTGATGGAAGCTGCCTCGACTTTGGGGAAAAGGGAAAGAAGTGAAGAGGACGCACCTGCTGCTGTGTTTCCAGTCAATGGTGGCGTGTAAGGTGGTTGAGAAGGGGCTGCTGGGGAAGGGGCAGGCGTAGAACCGAGTGATTGAAGGGCTTCATGAATGAGGGTGACAATCTCTTGCCTCGTTTCGGGAGAGAGAGAAGAGCTCGAGCCGGAGGTTTCAGGCATGAAAGGCAATGGGGAAGGTGCAGTGTGCTGATCCTCTGATAGCATGGTGGTATTGGTCTTTGGGAGAAAACGGCCAGTGGCGTCTCGCAACGGCTTAGGTCTCGGGGCCAGAGCAGGTCTCAGCAAGAGGAAGGAGATTAAACACGTAGAATTTTATGATATAACGCGTACGAATTGCTGCGAGTGATGGTGAGAGGACGTAAGTCGTTGTGAAGATAGATAGGTAAGTAAGTACATACCTGCGAGCAATGGTGAGAGGACGAAGAAAGGCTTCACCACGCCGCAGGTCTATATATCAAAACTAAGAACAAAGGAAAGAGGCTGAAAGAAAAGGTGAAAGGACTGAGTCATCTTTGTTGCGTCATAGACCCCGACCATCCTCCAATGGTCGAAACATGTTATTCACATTTTTCACCCAATGTTAAAAATTTTGTTAATAACCACGTTAAAAATGACCCTTTTTGAGGTCAATGTTAATAACTTCGTTAATAACATGGCCAATAATATTCACGCTACCCTATCATGGGTATTTATCATCACTGCTGTTCTGCAGGATCGGTTGAGGATCTATCCGGCATGGTATGTGTTTGAGCTATCGAAACTGTTTGTGCAAGGTCATGCATGCACTGGGAGATTTTTTCTTTCACCTTCAAGAGTGGAATCCAAGATTGCCCTGGGAATTAGCCTTCACCTTCGTATATATAAGATGCTCATTGAGTATTCGCGCACTCGCTTTATCTTCCAACTATCTTCGCTCAGCATCCCTTTAGCCAAAATATTTACCTCGCGGATTTTGTCCTCGGATCATTAACTTTATGCGTTGACATCTACGGCCCGATGATCTGGACACGCCACCAAATTCTCAATCATTCTCTGACACTATCTAGTACAATGATATTCAAAGTCCTCGACGCTAGGCAGGGTATTACAAGTATATACCTGGTATGTATACATAAAATGGAGCACGGAATCAGTACAGATTGAGACGGGGTGTTCAAGATTCGTGGATATTCAACGGCATGAGGATCATGAAATGTTCATCATAACACCTACTAATACAATAAGACCAGAGAGATGTGCAGCCCGAGAATCGAGGAAATCGTCCCAAACAAAATATAATGTGACGTGGGCACTGGCAGACGTGAACACTAGCAAGTGAGGTGAAAATTCTAGATTAAATCAAACAGCGATAGGTATTGGACGAGGGGGACGCACCGTAAATCCTATGTAGCACGAATATTTGTTGGCGGTATATTTTGTGGGTGATACCACCTCTAAGAGTCCTTAGATTGCGCCTGTGGAGTTTCCACGGAGGCCTGGTAATAATCGTCTCTCAAATCGTGAGAGCTCTTCTTCTTGTGGATTATGCGATTGTGACCAGGAGACTGGGGAGAACTTGTAGTATCATGATTTTCATCACTTTTGATAGCAATTGAGGTGCCGTCTTTAGAAGGGGAGCTATCGGCAGCTAGTGCGTCTGGAAACACCATCATGATTTAAGGCAGACGAGACAGGAGCGTTGAATAGTGATGGTATGGACGCTCAGAGAAGGGTGAAAATGTCGTGAATAGTGAAAAACGAAAGGATCATGGTTTGTTTATATACCCACAAAGGATTTGAAATTGAGGTCAGACAATGGACCGAAATGCTAAAACAAACAGACAATGAATGGTCTAGCATAAGTTTCCCATCTTGAACCAGATATATTATATATGTATCCCACCGATGTCAAAGAACCTGGCCATTCTCAAATGTTGGAATCGCTTTGTTCTCGCCGCAAGCGCACCAAGTAGAAAAATAAAATATGCTCCGGTACTAGACCCTGGTCCGACAACGGAAATATGAGTCACCTGCGTGGCCCATTTGCCAAGGAGATCTACATTCTTGGATAGTTTGAAGAATGCTACTTAACAGCTTTGCCCATCAGCAAATGAACTCGGGACAAACAGTCTAATTTAAAAGTTTTCTGCATGAATATAACTGTAAGAGTAACCATAGATATAGGTCAAATACATGCACAAGGGGAAAGGGGAATAATGAACCGTTCAAGGGTCAAACGTCAAGAGGGGAAAGGAAAAGGTCAGAGAGGGAAAGACGAAGAAAACATACATGCAGAGAGCCTAGTTAATCTTTAGGAAGGGTTCAACGAAAGGCTGTAACAGATTGGTGATAGGAGTTATTTTGAATAAAACAAAGAGAACGGAGAGAGTCAAGGAAAATGGAACCTAGATGTCTGTGTGGAATAGCGGACCGTTTGGACGTTGTGCATAGCAACTTGCTGTGAGAGTAAAAAAGCACCGCAGAACTGACTAGCGAGTTGAAGATATGAGAGTGTAGAAAAAAATGCGTGAACACGGAAAATAAGGGCCCAGACTCGACACTCTATCCGCTAGTAAAAAATACAAAACTGGAGGGATGAATTCCTGATCAAATGTATATTGTATCACCGGAACCTGCCCGTTTATTTGTACCCCTGTTCTTTCTGCGATTGCATTCTGGAACCGGTCATTGCTTGTTCTTTGCGATTTCCCTGGCCGCCTTGATGAGCGGCGCTAACGTTCGAAGAGGTTCAGACAGTTTGAAAAAGGGGTGCTAGAAGATCATCAATAGGAATGAAAAAAAAAAGTTGCTGATTGTAACCCTCACTTGTAACAAGTCTGTTGCGGTGGGCCTCTTTTCCGCATCAACCTCCAACGTCTTTGCCAGGTAGTCGCTGAACGTTGCCGACAGATTCTCCGGATTGGCAATTTTGGGTGTACCATTGGTGGCAATGAGATATAGAGCTTTGAGCGGATTCTGATTGAGATAAGGTGGCTCGCCCTCGATCATCTCGATGGCCATAATTCCCAAACTCCAGATATCAACTTTTGGCCCATATTCTTTACGCGTAACGACTTCGGGGGCCATCCAGTATGGCGTCCCGACCATGGTCGTACGTTTGGCATGCGCAGGATCAGATATTTGGGCACAGAAACCGAAATCGGCTGTGAGAAAGGTTTCGAACGAAGATGTGAACTATTGCAGGGAATAAGAATCGACAGAAAACACGCACTCAGCTTGATGTCTCCAACCATACTTAACAGAACGTTGTCACTCTTAATATCTCGATGAATGACACCGTGTCTATGCAAGTGTTCCAGTCCTTGTGCTGTTTCCCTTGAAACAGCAGCAATTTGGCCTTCAGTCATCAAGTTAGCGGTAACAACATCCGTCAATGAACCACCCTCCATGTACTCCATCACGACCCAAAGATCATTTTTGTACAGGAACGAGTCGATGTAATTGACGATGTTTGGATGACGTGAAGAGCGCATAACAAGAATTTCATTGATGATAAGATCCTTCTTGGGCTGTTTCTCGAGGTCCATCTGTTTGATAGCTACGGAAAGATTCGTTCCAACCTGGTAGGCAGTATAGACGCCACCGGATGCTCTGTCAGAGTAAAGTCAGCACGTAGATCAAATGGAAGGATTTGTGCATAGATACCCTTGTCCTATCTTGACTAGATTTCTATAAAGCCTGGTAGGGTCTGCATCTGTGCAGATCTGTTGCAATCGACGAACGATATCTTCCTCTTTCTCCTTGTCAACCGGCTTCTTCTCTCTTCTTCGAGGAGTAGCAACACCTCCACCTGCCGCTTTAGCAAGTTGCTGTGCTGCAGGTGATTGAGCGGGTTGTTGCTGTCGGCCTTCTGTTAGCCGCGGAGCATCCCGGTGAGGCTGTGGCGGTTTAAGCGGCAGATCAGTAGAAGATGATCCAGGTGAGGCTTTGGGCGTGCGATGAGCTGTCTGCTGGGACGAACCTGCACCAGATGCAGGAGCCGACGAAACACCGGGACCAGGAGGCCGTCGATCACGAGTCGTGTTGGACCGGCTCACAGATGGATCGCTTGGTCGGACTGGTTTAGATGCTGTTCGTTGCGAGGTTGAGCGGTCTAGAGAAGGCGTGACAGTAGTGGGAGGAGAAGGTGCTGGACGAAATGATGACGGTGCACTGGGCTTTTTGGGAGGTGCCGGTGGTGCTCGCTGGATGTAAATACGTCAGTGATGTAGATTAGAGAGACAAGTGTAGATACACACCACACTCTGAGTGCTATCGTCAACAATGCTACTCTTTCCTCCTCCGTAAGTTAGTCCGCTAGCCAAATCGGGGGTGTTTCCGCCCATGGCACCCAATTTGTCCCAGACATCACCATGGCCTTCTTGATAAAACTTGACAATCTCCATTACGGCCTGAGGGTTTTTTTCCTGCTCCAGCTTGGAAATACCACTTTCCTGTAAAAGTTGTTGCCATTCTTTTGGCATTCCGGTGAATTCTCCGGTGGAAGAGTTGAATCCGACATGAGTAAGATGGACAGGATCGTATGGAGTGGAGATTTCTGGGCGTTTGGATGAGTTGAAAATGAAACCAAGGACACTCTTTTTGGGTTTGGACTGAGTGCTGCTTCGGGATCTGTTGGCGATAGACCCTGCAGAGTTACTGAAGTCTGCTGGCGGGAGTGATTCGACAGGATCAGCGTAAAACTGGCTGTCGTTGGAAAGTATTGGACCTGGCTGAGAAAGACGTCGCGTGTTGCTTGGAATAGGCTCTGCCTGGAAGAGATCGTTCAAATTGGCAGTGTTGGCACGGGAAGGACGAGGCGGCGGCGAAGAAGTCGTCATAGCTGGCACAGAAGGCGATTGCGAAGGAGGATTAGCTGGTAAGGAGAGCTTTCTGGTCCGTGGCTTGTGAAGTGTAGATTTTGTAGGCGGAGCAGGAGCAGTTCTGGAAGGATTAAAGCCCTTGTATTTGTTGGCTTCTGCGGCGTGAATATTAGATTCAGTGAGTAAAGCGTTGTACTCGGCGATGCTCTCCCGGCTCGGCCTGGGAACATTGATGGATGATTAGAATAACGGACTGGAAAGTCAAAGAGATAGTCAGGAAAAAAATTACCTGTGGTATTCAACTGTGATGTTCTTGGAATGACGGCGGTGCTGGACACTGGACATATCCTGACACAGCCAGACTGATTGTCGTTAAGAGCAACAGTGAATTTATCACAGTGATTATTCTCTAATGTTTTCTTGAAATTGCTGGAGCCGTCAAGGTGGAGAAAAGAGAGAAAGTGTTAAAAGGACCGTAATCGTTGATGCTGTTGTGCGATATTATTATCATTCGAATGCTACTCTACCACGTGCCACGCCCTTCACCGCTTTCTCACTGCCCAAAACCATTTATCATGGATGGATCCGATGGTAAGTACCAGGTGGTACCTGGTCTCGGTAACCTCTTTTGAGCTTTCTAAGTCTTGATTGTAAAAATTTTCATCAATTGATAGTTATTATTGAAAATACTGGTCCCTCGAGACACCTTCATTGGCCATTTCATTGGCCAATTAGCAATGTCCAATTGATACGGTTGCGATACCTTCGTACGCAGCTTACTAACCGCCGGTGCCTCAATATGTATTGTGTGAGGTGCTCAATCTATCGACCAGACAAATGTATTACACCGGCCGGTCCCTAGGAACGCCCTATGTATGTATATGATTTTACGAGTCTCGACAACTTTCCGTCTCGAACGTAGTTTCGAGAACGCGTTGAATCGTTGATGAATCCCTTTACAATATTCTGCTTCTCAAAATCTCATCTGAAATCACTCACCCAATGAAGATGAACATTCATGATATGAGGAGTTGAGGTGAGGAAACTTGTTAGCACAGAGTATCATTTCTGGAGGTGACACCAATCAGATATTGGTTTGAAAAGTCTGCTAACAATGATCAGACCTTGAAGTATGAGGTTGTCGAGCAAAGATATACACACAAAACAATTCCCTGTCTCCCCGACGTCGATCTGCTTCGCGAGCGTGAAGGGCCAAGGGCGGTAGCGTTTGAATCATCATACACGGAGCCTACCTCATCTTTGATTGCCCAGAGGGTGGTAGTACCATCATATAGTAATCATGATCGTGCTGTTAGCATCTGTAACAAGAGGCATTCTATGCGTTATGTCGAAAGCTATGCTAAAAAGCCAAAATTTGCTTGAGCCTTGAAATTTAAATCCAGAAGCATGAGCACAGTCGCACCTGCATGGTTGTTTTCAAAAAAAATCGCGATCTGCCGTGAATACAAGAACAAACTCGCAACCGGGATTTTCAAACAAGGAGGAAGAGAGGACGGCTGGGTTAGAAATTAGCGCGGCTTAGTCAGCACAGTCATGCCGTGGTGATGCTGCTTCTGTCAATTCGATGAGTCAGGATAACTGGCGCATGAGGACAAAGCCTTTACTTCCTCTATCACCCGGGTCCGACAGTATTAGTGATGAAAACACGTACAGAAGCATACCAAGCTCATTAAACAACGATCATGGAAGGTAGATTCGGCACAACGCAAAAACGCGGCTCATGATTCCTCGAAGAAGGTCATCGTATATACGTAGAGAATATGCCCTACCTTGCGAGATAGACAGACTTCGAAACGCTCTTCGAAGTGTACGAACAGCATGTTTCCTGCTGTGTGCATCGGTGCTGAGTGATCAGAGAACATATCGATACATCTGTTGATCCCTTCACTGGACAGAATTTATCTTACTGTTTTGTTGAGTTCTCAACAAAGAACGGCGCAGAACGCGCCATGGAAACGTCTGAACAGTCAGATGTTCTTGGGTCGCCTGTTGAAAGTGCGACCTGGAATTCCAAAAGGAAAACATCACATCGGTAATGAAGAACTGGAAAGCCCTCATGTCATAACAGACATCCTGAACCGGTTGCCTGCCGATTCTTCAATTTACGGAGAGGCGCCTTTGGTATCCGAGGGTTTGGGGCGTGGTGATGCTGAGGTACATTGAAAGGGATAAGCCGACCGAGGCAGACGGTTGTACGCTGGCGGTCTTCCCCAGATGTCAACTCATCGCGCCGTGAACGATGACATCCGGGAAGTCTTCAAGGAATACGAGTTGTGCGTCTGTATGTTTTCCAAATGCTTCACCGAGGAGCTATCCGCAAACGAATATCTCCAAACTCCCCACGTCCTGGTAATAAGTTTGTTGACTTTGTTCGTGCAGAGGATGGAGTACATGCCTTTAAAAGCATGCCTCCAATGGAAAACGAGCTTTGAAAACTGTATTGCGAATCAGTCATGCAAGGGGTGATTCTCGAAAAGTAAATGAGTGAGAACGATGGACGGGCGAGGGAATTCCAAAGGATGAAGATGAGAGTACGATATATTGAAAAGACTGCGTATGTAAATGCTGTACAATATGCTTGATGCTTTAGTCGATACATTGGTATTCCGGGCAATTCGGAAAGATATGCTGAAAGAAATAAACAAAAATTGACATCCGTTTTTAATTTTTAATAGTAAGGTCCCCAACCTGGCGTAACGACATCGTTAAGTGTCGTGCTTTGGATCTCTGAATAGATACGCACCGTAGAACATTGTCCCCAGGTTGCGCGTGTCCGTAGCCTCCGCGACTAAAGTTCTGACCGCTGCAGCAACACTCAAGGTCCTGCTGAGCTTCCCGGAAACACCCATCAGCGCACGATCTGCGTCTTCCTGCGCGCGAGTACTGTCCAGGTTGATCCCAATGCCTAATCTCTCAGTGAGAATCCTCTCATTTTCGGGATTCTTCATGATGAGCGTGGTCGTCGTCGCAGAGTCTTCGATGTCCACTTGCTTCTTCATCTTATAGTCACTCACAGTCCTGCATGGATTGGATTAGTGTCGGAGTAGAGAGTACCTTGGCTTGGACTCACCAGTTGTACAAAGGATCATAGCGAAAGACCTGTAATACAGTCATAATCACATCCGACCCATCCCTAAGGACCCGAAGAGTTTCCTCAGCACATCGTTGGAAAACGCCATTTGTTCCTGAAATTCCCATTCCATCGACCATGTCGGGTGTCATTCGGAACGGAACGTTCTCTGGTACAGGAAGAAGTTTGCCCTGCGATTGATCAGAGCTTGTGCCATTTAACTCAGATTATCTACACTCACTTGGTCGAATGCTACGCCTAGATCAATATGAATGACTTCACCCTTGCTGTTGTCCATCAAGATGTTAGAGGTGTGGCGGTCCCCGAGGCCCAGTATATGACCAACGATGGAAGTAGTAGCGACGCTCCGAGTGTAGTTCAGCCTAGTACGGAACCAGGCAATGGGCGTCTTATGCATTTCCGTAAAAAAGTGCCGCATCACAGGTTTGAACTTTTGCATACACTGCAAATAAACTCTGTAGTTAGCTTCGGGTGTCGAACCGGGACTTTTCTGTTGTTCTGCCAGTCGTTTTGCGATATTCCTAATATCATTGGGCCGATACCTGTATATATCCGATTGATTGTTAACCACAAATTGTTCACAGCAGATTGCAAACGTACCGCGGATGAGCTTTGTCAAGCCAACTCTTCAAAGTTGTTGTGTTTCCTACGAATTCGAGGATGCCCGCTTGACTCGCCAGGGGTATCACCTTATACCCTCGGATGTACAAATTGCGCCGTTTCGTCTCGACATCGCGATTGAGGACAACGTTGACAAGGTCGAAGACTTGTTCCATAACAGCATCTTGACGCAGGTCGTCCTTCTGGTCGCCTTTGAACTGAAAAAATAACATTGGCATGGGAAGACGAATACATGGAGGAACTCACGAGTTGTTTGTACTTCCGACCATCTGTCCCATTGCAAAGGATGATTTTCGGAAGATTGATACCACCAGCAGTATCGTATTCGCCGGCATACCGATCTACGCAAGCACAGTCTTTAGGATCGTATCGTGTAGAGGGATCGATGGGAGTGTACGCGGTGATGACGGGAACCGTTCCACGACTCAAGCGTAGATTTCGGATGGGCTGATCGTCGGGAACTTTCTTTTCCTTTGATACCGGGAAGTTCGCGAACAACAAAGATGCTTCACAAAGCTCTTCAACAGCGGCAGTACGTGTATGAGTGGCTGAGTTATTCAGCAATTGTTTGAATATAGCCCTGGCTGCCAGAGATCTACCAGTAAGAGGCTCTGGTTCTACTGCTCTTCCTCCAGAAACACGACGTGGATCCATTTTTGCTTGAGCCTTTGAAGGCTGAAGACAGAACAATTGATAGAGGCTATGAAAGGGATGTTCACTGCACATCCGAATCATTGTGGGGCGTAGCGTTCTTTGTGCTAAAGACTCCTTGTCGTCGATCCGGGAAAATATTTGATGCTGTAAGAGAAACGTTAGTACAACCAGCATCGTCTCAGCTACCACTTACGGCCAAGAATACGAGTTTCCGAGATGGCACTCGTTGAAGTGCTTCAACAAGACTCTTTTGGATAGGATCATAGCTGAAGTTGGACAACCAGAGTGAACAGAATCGGATGGGAACGTCTTCGTCGAATTCATCTGAGGCCTCGAGACACCGAGAATACATTTGAATAGCCTGTTTGAGATAGGCATCGCGGTTGCTAATAAAGTCAGACGTTGCTTTGTTGTCTTGTGCTAGAACTTTCTTGACTGCGGCAATGGTATTCGCCAGAGTCTTGTCCACAGAACGGCCCTTCTGTTCCTGCTTGATTTGTTCGTAATGCCTAAGCTCGTTCTCTTTACGTTCTTTGTACACGTTTAAACGGATGAGATCTGGAGAATTAAGAGCTGCCTTATATTGGTCTTCAGCAAATTTGGCGAATTGATGATATACAGAGGCACGTCCTTCGCTACGACTTGCGTTTTGGTCGATTAGGACGATCGCTTTCTCAAAGAATGTATGCTTAATGAACGACGGTTGTTCAAGGCAAGCCTCCGCCGTCCAAGAGCCCTAAAATCTACGTTCATGTATAGAAACCAGAGTTACGACATTACACATACCAGTCGCGCCGTCACTTGTGCTTGCCATATAGGATCAGTGCTTCCTATCTCCTTCTGTAAATCTTTGAGATATTCTACTGCGTGTTTCTCCTCTTTGTGGGACCACAAAACCGACGCGAACTCTTCTGTGACCGCGAAGGGCGAGCCACCCTCGAGGCTCTTAGCTTTGATGACAGAATTGAGCGCGATTTGGGGTTGGTGAGTCTCTCTAGCCGCCTGTGATAGACGAAGAAGGCACCGCTTCTCCACGCTAAGTAAGGTCTTACTGAAAGGAGAAAGCATAGCGCCAATCTGGTGACGCAGTTCCTTTCGTCTAGCTGACTTGATAAGAGATACGCGGGTTGCCATGATACTTTCCACGTCATCGAAGCTAATGGACAAATATAAGCCCTAGTCAGTGAAATGTAGAAGGGAAACTTACTGAAAACCGGACTCCACTGTAGTGAATGTTGACCATTTGGAAACATCCGCAGATTTACTCGTAATGAGGTCCTGGACAAAGAGTGATCTCCATTGAATAACTTGGCTGAGAGACATCAATGACTGGATTGCTTCGCGTATTTGAGCAATGTTCTCGGATCCGAGGGTGCGGAGGTGATCCATCTCTTTTAGTAAAACGTGCCGTATAACAGTGTCTGTGACTCCCTGGTCTCGTTCGCGATGCACAGCGCGAAGAGCGAGGTACAAAGAAGCACCGGGAAAATGACCGTCGTGAGTTTCCGGAAGGTCCCATGTTTCTGCTCTCCAACCGAGCTGGTAAGCGATATTTGGATTCTCTTGATTACAGTTGAGGAGGGTCTGCGTTGCGATGCGGTTGAAACCGTAAGAGTGGAAGGATTGTAAAAGGCCTTCAATTTCCGTAGCGTTTTGAGCGTCGGTTTCTAATGCAGCACCGTGGAATCGAAACGCTTTCTCCCATTCTTTCTCGTGATGGAAGCGCCTCATTAAGAACTGATGATGGTCCTGAGTTCGAATCGCATAAAAACCATCAGGCTCGTCGATATTGCTGTATATCTCATACATTATTTGCTCCGTGGAGATATCGTCTTCGGTAGATATATCTCTGTACTCTGCATCCAATTCCAGGAATAACAATGCGGTCGTATACGCCCCACAAACTATCGCATTTTGAGCAAGAGAAATAAAGCTGATGTCCAGCCATCGATTATACGCTAGTGCTTCGTGACTTTCAGGTTCGATGTGGCGCAGATGCAACACGACATCGATAATAGACCGCCGACATGAAACTGTTGTAGTTTCTGACGAGAGCAATCGCCCGAAGTATCGTGACAATGCCAAGGAATGCGAATTTCCATCGGGTGATTGCAAAAGAGTTTGTACCAGTAAAGGTAAAATCGTACTGGTGAAGGAAATATGAGACTCAAGTATATCACAGAGTTGAGCGTAAAACCAATTTGAGGCAGACAGAATATCGGCAAGGAGTGTTGTAAAGGAACTTATCCAGGAGGGGAAATTTTGCGCTACATCGAGGAATTCCGGCGAGGACAAAGACGTAGATAGGTCGGGAACCGCTCGTTTAGTAGCAAGCTGATGAAATTGTCGTAAGTAACTGACCTCGATCCGATATTCCGGAGGCCAGCATGGGTATAGCGCCTCAAATGAGTCCGACGACAATGTCAGCAGCAAGGAACGTAGAGTTTGATATGCAGCATGGCAGGAGCCGTCGTCGTCGTAGTTGTCAAGCATTTTTAGAAGGACAAGTAACAGAGAGCTTTCGGGCGTATGAAGTCTGACCCCTGTATTTTCTTTCTGCTGACGAAGCTTGCTCTGAGAGGTATGAGGGATCTTCTGCTCTGGTTCACTGCCGAACCCATCGATAGATCCTTGGTTCAATACCAACAAACTTGCAAAGGCGTGCATATCTTCCTCGCGAAGCTGGTGGGCCGGTGGCATACACTCCTTCAATTTCCAAAAGTCTGTTTGAGAAAATTGCGAATGGTTATATACATGAAGCTGAGACTGATCGCGAAGGCGGCGAACCAAACGAAACTTGTTGGAGGATATGTGTCTATCAGTAAGAACTTTGGATAAACTGGCTGGATCTATGGCATCGAAGAGAGGGTCCAGTATTGATGAAGGTTCATGAGGCCAAGCAGGGAGAGCCAATTTCACTTGTTCGACAACACTGGGTTTACAAGAAAGAGCAAAGGTTTGACTATCCACCCATTCAAGTAGTGCTTGACATTTTGTCCGAAGACCGTCTTCAGCATCTGTGGCATAATCATGGCACAGACAGGCTATGCGAATGAGGATATCCGGAAAGCGAGGATCATTGCCTGAATCATAAAGGGTGAAGCACCATTCTAAAATGGACTGGGCTGCAGGCACTAAATCCCATTGCCTAAGTAACGAGCAAGCTCCACGGATAAGCGCGTGCAGTAAGGTCGCGTCATGAAAGCTTGTCTTTTGATGTCTATATGCAACCCAAAGCGTGATAGCATTGACTAGCCGTATCTGCTCGTTAATGAGAAACGATCGCTGGATGTTTGCAAAAAGCGCCTCCAAAACATGATAAGTGAGTGCATGATTATCTCCATCCGGAACCTGGGTCGTGAGCCATGAAAGCGCTCCCAAGATGGTACAGGGGCTGAAATTTGGAAGGTTGGGTATGTGTGTGTGGATATCTCCAAGTCGTCGGTATCGTGTTAGAAGGGAAAAAAGTTGCGCAGATTTACTAGAGACATCGAGACTGCGTAGATCATGTATAATTGTTCCATTCTCGGTAAAATCCTGTTCGTTCAAAGTTCGCATAATCGAGGCTGCAACGCTGTCGACAGTATCTTTGAGCGTTTCATGGAAAACTGACAGGTCCTGTATACCGAGGGTCTGGAGAATTTCCGTCTCTAGTTGCTCTACGGTCAAGTCTTTGTCATCGAGAAACGTGAGCACTTGGTAGCCAACAATGTCGCCAAAACATTCGCGGATAACTTCCTCCGCCGGCCTCTGTATGGCTTGGCAATGTCCCTCAAACAAACTCCGTCCTAGCTCCCTGGATGTAGCGTCTCCGACCGCTACGAGATTAGCAGGAGTAAAGGTACGAATCGTTTCGTTGGCGCGCTCCTTACGATCCTTGTATCCGAGTAGATTGACTGGAAATTGCAAGACATTGTGTTCACTTTTGAGTATAGAAAACGCCAATTGGTATGCATATGTTTCGAAGAGATCGGACAGCTTGTTAAGACCCATGCGTTGAGAAACCCCAATGAGGATTGTTTCGATGTGTCGATTATACCTGGCTGTGTAGAAGCATGTTTCCAACAGATGCCAATACGGTCCACGTCGAACGGCGGAGCTCACAACCATCAAATTACCCAATGAAAGTATCCTAGTGAGCATGAGTTCAAATCTATGTAAGAAACAATCAGCCTTGACTGTAATGTGCGCTTCCTTCAGACTCACTGATCAAGGTGTTTAGTGTAATTTTGTCTGAGGTTGTCATACAGCGCCATGGGATCTTCCGAAATTTCGAACATGCGCGCAGTTATCACAACAGCTCGGAACCGAACGCGTATATCAACATCCTTGATTAAGCTGGGAAGTATATGCATCGGAGAGTTGGCTTCTTCGTCCTGGTATAACCATATACGCTGCGTAGGATCAAGAACGAGGTACTTGTCATAAAGTCGCGCTACCGAGTCACGCACTTTCCAATGTTTTAGCTTATCCCGCAAGAGTTGCACGGAGTAATGGTCAGCAAGTTCCCAAAAGTTATCAGCAGTGTCCTGATTTGAGGGCGCGAGAGACATCCAAAGGGACAATGTCGCATCGAGGAATGAAATCAGTTGTAGGTTTAATTCTTCGCTCTTGCTAGTCGAATAGCTCTTCAGGTGGTCCCCAAAAATAGAGATGAACTGAGTTAGATGATTGATGCTTAGGTTGAGATTCTGTTTTCGAATGCTATCGAAATACACTGGGCAGGCCAGAAGGAACCGGTTGATGTCCGCTCCTGCACCTTCGAGCATTAGCTCCGTGAGTTCTCTATCGCGGGTAGGCTCGTCTGAGGTTTGTTGCAAAAGGGGACCGATAGATAGAAACGATATACAGATACCCGCGACGTGACGCAAAGCTTGAGCGGCAGTCCCGCCCACGGTTCCCAGTGATGATGATCTCGTTTGGCTGCGATTGGAGATACTAAAGCTGTCATCGACCACCATTGCGTCGACTGGCAATTTCGAGGGCTGGCCCATGATGCTTCGAAGAGTATCTTTCAGAATCTCTGATATATCACCAAAGGTGGCTTGCACCTGGAAAATGAAGTGGCGTTACGAATAACGGTAGCGCAGGTGAACCAATCACTCACATCAGAATTTCGCCATAACGTTTTGAGATGCTTCAACCTTTCCATCCGCGACGTTTTCCGCTGCCGCTCATTATCCAATAGGAGAGACTTTAGAGTCTGGGAGCGGATACCTGTACCTACGGACGGCGGCAGTAAGACAGTCCAAGCAATATCGTCGTAAGCTTCCACGTCGATGCAAACCAGAGGCTCCAATGCAAGAAGAGCCAGGCCCTTTTCTTCCATGGTCCACTGAGGCCGATCGAGTAATCTAGCAACTGAGGCAATCAACCTGCACGCTGCCTGCACGACACGTTTGCTGAATTGAATACCATTCAGAACAAGGACGGACTCAAAAGAAAGGCTGATGACAGCGAGATTCAGCGCCTTCTGAACTACATCAGCTTTAGGAACAGTAATAATTCCAGAGGCTTCCTGCAACGATGATATCGCTGATTCAAGGCCTTTCAAAAAGAATGTTGAGAGCTTGCGCTCTCGAGCTCGTGGTTGAACAAGATCCGGTTCTGAAGGAATGGCTGCCATGAACATAGCCTTCCCCAAATTCGACGTTTCCTCGGGTGATGGAACAGACCCAGGTCGACCACCATTAGCTTCAACAGACGGTAGCTTCGCGTCCAACAAGTAATCACGAATCACTCTAGTCTGCTCCTCGGCTATGAGAGTTTCCGCAATCAAACATTGCGGTAACATCACCCGACATAGAAGCGAACTTCGCTGCGAAGATGAACAAATCGTCTCCAGTAATGTCATCACGTCGCTAACTAGATACAGTGGTGCTTCTGGACTATTGATGTGTGCAGGTTTCCAGGAGTCGATAAGCCAAGTCAAAACTTTTTCTTCAAGCTGCATACGGTATAAACGCACATCCTGATTCGCAACTTTCAGACATGATGAGAGAAACGCGCACACGGAGTCGTAAGGGGCAGTAGGACCTTGAACGTCTAGATCCTTCGCGAGGGTTTCAATTTCGGAAAGGACGCGATGAGAAGTAACGGAAGATCTGGCGAGCGACCGTTGGGCAGAATGAGTATTAGCGTAGACGAGTAAGATGCTCGCGGCATGGCAGGCGGCACGGCACACTTGAGGTGAGCTGGCACGGCGTATCGCATGCGTCCACACAGAGTCCCAAGTTGAAGCACCTCGGGGTAAGACGTTTGGGGTGGATTCCGTCTGGCCAGGAGTCGGAGGGCTCGTAGACGGACTTTGGAAGGAGAGGACACTATCACTACTGTTGCAATCCGCATATGCAACGGCGGCAAGGCACACAAATGCCCAGCTCTGGATAGTCCCATCATCACTTGTTACATGGTCTAGAAGAGTTCGTATGATATCCGACTGCAGAGATTCATGAACTGTTGTCCAATGCCGGTCGATGAAAAACAATAGAAGCTGTAAATTGTAGATGCGTATAGGAGGTGATTGCGGTGATTGAATGGATTGTAAGAGGGACAATAAAGGATTCTCTAATGAACGAGAGCGTTTACTCGATTGAGTTGATTGCATTTGACTAACTGGTGCAGGTGTTGATTCGAAGAGTTGGAATAGCTACGATAGAAGAGCGAGATTCGACGACGCTAAGAAGAAAGTAACTCAAATCGACGTACCTTTTCTGCACAATCAGCCTGTAATTCCAGGATTGCCCAAATAAGTGCTTGACCTGAGTCCAGTTGCGTGCCAGCTCGAAAGGTCCTTGCGCTGAAAGCCTTTTGGCAATCGTCTCGAGTGGAGATTTGCAGCCGAATGGCACTTAAAGAAAGCGGATCAAGAGTCCACCGCACCTGCCCGTTCATTAAATTCCACAACTTTGTCAAATCTTCGATCCACCTCTTGGTCTGCGATTCTCCGATGTCGTGATCTGCCGTGAGAAAAGGAAAGAGCATGCGCAGGATGGCCACCAATCCTTCCTTCAACGCTTTGTTTTTGGTACCCCATAATTCGAGCAAATTCGTCCAGCTATTGGTTGCAAAACAAATCACTTCGTCCTTGTAATTCACGGAAACGTGCTTCAAAGTCGACAGCGTTAGTGCAAGAAAGTCGTGATGGAGTGAACTGTCGACAGGGTAAATCTCCAAGAATTTCTGGAGACAGTGAAGGATAGGGGGAGTGATATTGCCCTGCAAAAGAGGTGCAGAACTAGATTTGAAGAGGACCGAAAGAAGGGACATGCAAGCCACCTGCTCCGCAGATACAATTTTAAATCGCTGCTTCGACAGTGAAGGCCCGGGTTGCGAAGCACCACGTTTCCGCTTATGCCCAGGAGCAGTATCCATTTCCTCATCCTCATCGTAGGCAAGAGAGTCTTCTACAGACAATTCGGAGTCAGCAGTGTGCGATGGGCTTCGTGGATCCTCAGAAGAGCCATCTACAGACAACGGTGTTCTGAGTGATCTCCCGAGAACAACATTGAGTGAGAGCTCTACGATCTCCTTCCATCTCGGTTCTTCCTCCAGTCGAGCTAGATGAGGTGGATGAGATACCACACATTCGTACGCCTTAATGAAATCCAGCGCTACCGATGGTATCAGAGTACCACGAATCTTCATTTCCCTATACAAGAAGTCACATACATCAAGGACAGTCTTCCTCGTGAATTTCATCATCGCCTTCTCGATTAACCATCTATAAGTCCCTGCAGCAATCGCTAGTCTCTTTTCGACCAGATCCGTGCTCTTTTTCGCGGAAACATACGCGTTCCTTTCGGATCTGATACAGGTCTGAAGACCGTTCAGCACAGATGCCCAAATATCATACGTAGATTTTCGCCCGTCTCGACTGGCGGCGTCATGGATTTTGTCTACAGAAGAACTCTGCGCAAAGATGATTCGAAACGCGCTGATTCCTTCTTGACGTTCTTTAACTTTGCTGCTGTGTAGAAATTTGATAGCATTTTGTATCCTCGAGTCGAATGACATTAAGCATGAAGATGAGAAAGGAAGTAAACGCAGTCGTGGGCAAGCATTAAAGCGTCAAAGAAATAAAGACAAGGCAGCCGCGGTGGCTCAGGGTGCTCGCGGTGGGCTCTATTTGTTTCTAAAGGTATAGACTTTGACGCCCTTTAGCGCCAGTCTTTATAAGCACTGTGCATATTTTTTTCTTTGTTCGTTTCTTCAACTCCCCATAATTTACTTGTGATTCAACATATTCTCTTTCTCTGAGTAATGTTTATGTTTCTTCCTGGCCACTTTCTGCCCGAGTAGTGCGATAATGCTTCCACAGCTACTTGGTTCTGGTGATGTGCCGAAAGCAATGGATTCTAGTTGTCTAATCAACGACTAGATGGTCAGCTCAGAGTTCGAGCTCTCCTGTTTGGGTGGAGGGATTCACTTCTTTGCGGTAGTCCTAAATTACTACGTAGTTCCTAGCTAATGGTGAGAGTACTTCGATGCCTCAAATGATTCATTCCGCTATCTATCAAAAAAAATAAGGAGACATGAAAATGTAAGGTCTATGTACGCTCAACGTCGTTCGTGTTGGATTTCTGCAAAATTTTTGCAATGTTGTGAGCAAGCGGCGTGGGTTCTCGATGTAAAGCACGGTTCAAAAACCATTCCTTGCTCATATAATTTCTGATCCTAGAGCTACATGAGCGACACCGCGAATGAAAAAACAAACAATGTACTTACCCATCGGGAAGAACAATGACCACATTCAGACCCTCCTTCTCTGCGATATCCTTCCTCGTTTCTAACCACTTCAATGTCCCGGACAGAGCGCTCCCACTACTTCCTCCAACCAGTAGTCCCTCATTCCGCATAAGTAGCTGAACCGCATCAAATGCTTCATTGTCGTTAGTTTTGATCCATTCGTCAATGTCAGCAGAATTGCGAGAAAGCACATCCGGAATAAAGTCGTAACCAATTCCCTCAACAACGTACGCAGCACCTTCAGTTTTTGTGTTTAATGAACTAGGAATTGCAAGGATACTGCCTTCCTAAAGCAAATGTCAGCTCAGACTATGACCATACACGCAGGATACGTACAGGATCAACACCAACGACAATACAGTCTTTGTTGTGCGTCTTCTTTATGGCTCGGGAGATACCTGAGATAGTACCTCCAGTTCCGGCTCCACATATGATAGCGTCGACTTTCTGTGAGGACACCCTTGCCGAAGTTGACGGCGTGGATTTGACAGCTTCAATGATCTCAGGTCCAGTGGTCAATTCGTGTGCGAGCGGATTGTTGACGTTCCCGTATTGATCTAGGATGATTCCGTATGGGATCTCCTTCTGCAGCTTTCGCGCAACTCCTGGGATCGTTAAGGAATTCAGCCACGAGATTTCATGAAATATATAATAGACTCTACCTATATGACTTTCGGAGGAGTCCCATGCTGCCTCAGTGGGCGTGCGGACGACTTCTGCACCCAACGCACGTAGCGCTGCTTCTTTCTCCTACCGTGCACATGAATTTGTGAGCGCACTGAAGGACCAACTAGATATTAAGCTATACTTACAAGAGACATCTTATTCGGGAGAGTGATAATCACCGAATAACCCTTATCTGTAGTATTCAGCATACGTTCGCGGGAAAGCATAACGTGTGCTTCATACCTTGATTGCGCAAGCCATGGCGAGACCGATTCCTAACGTATCACAAGCAAGCATCAGGAAGGTTGTCCGAGCATCGGAGTAATGACTACAAACCAGTGTTTCCAGATGTAGGCTCGATGACCACGCTTTTCCCTGGTATGAGCTTGCCTTCCTTCTCAGCAGCTTCGATCATTGCTTTTGCTATACGATCCTTGACTGAACCACCAGCGGACATGAACTCCACCTTGCCCACTGCACGGTAGTCGCGTAAGCCATTCGGATCTTCAAAAGTAGAAACAACTCACAAAGATTGCACTTCAGTCCATAGAGCACCGCTATCTTGTCAAGACGTATGAGCGGGGTATTTCCAACAGCGTCGAGGGCATTGTTGAGGATCTGAGGCATAGTGGTGATATGGACGAAACGTTGGTGATGGTAGAAACAGGAAGTTATGGAAAACCCCCCTGTTTAGAAACCTCTATCATTCTTTGGATCCGGGCCCGGGATACTATACTCGGATATCACGTTCAATGTAAATTCTCAGAAGCTTCGACCTTCGTAAGAATGGCGAAAGTGTAATCCGTGAAGAGGCTTAGAGAAAATATAATCTAGTCCAATATACAGGTACTCTTCAACATAAGTCGAAAAAATTATCAGAACACCATTATATTCTCACTACTGTACAACCTCAGCAGTCTTTTTAGCTGCGAAATGCAGCGTCCAGGAAGACAATAGTCGTTTACTATTGACTTGATCGCCAGTCAACCTACGCAAGAAGTATTGAGCGTCGTTTAAGCTAAGAGATAGGAAAGAAAAGCTTACCCCGGAGTCCCATAAGTTAATGGAGCAAGGAAGACGAACATCGAGAACATTGCTATACAAAAAAGAACGAAGATGATGGGGCCTTTCAACCCAATGTCAGCGTACTGGCGTTTGTGACGCCTCATCGTTGGCGCTTCAACAGATATGGGGTGGTTTATTGTTTCCGAAAGGATGAACTGAAGAACGGCCCCAGCGATGAGGGCAGATGCCAGATGCGACGCCAGATAATGATGAATGAACAACTGCCTGTTCATCAAAAAGAACGGAGCGTAGTGTACGGCCCATACCACAAAAAAGAAACCAGCGGAGTTCCATAGACGATTACGAACAGCTGAAATAGATAATGTCAACCTGACGAGGGACAAAGAGCCCATTCGAGACTTACGTTCAGGAATAGGATCACTATTTCTTCTACGGGATAACAGGTCTGCTCCAAGAATCCCAACATATATGGATAGCGCAACAACACACGTCCACCAGCCGACAAGGTTTCCGATAAGATAGATCTGTTTTTGCGGATCATTCTCCGTCCAGAAACTGATTCCGGCAATGAGGAAAGGCCAGTTGAGGGGTCCACTTGCGTAGGGATGCGAGGCCGTCAGACCTGCGTTGTGCTGCAACATGAGCAATTGTAATTCTCCGAATTTCCTGAAGAAATTCATCTTCTTGGGAACTTTGGGAGGTTGATGGCCAGTGCGTTCTTTGGGGTCTTCTCCCGCTGGTCAAAGAAGTTAGAAAGAATATGGGGCGTAGCGAGGAGACAATATCAATATCAATATCTCACTTTCATCAGCGATTATATCCTCTACGAACCATGTCGCGGTCTTCTCAGTAGGATTCTTGTTGCCGTTTATTTCCTGCTGCCTGAAAGCCCATTCTGGAAGCTGTTTGCTATGCGTCCACATTGACACCCTCGTCTGTCCGTGAACGAGCCTGAAATACCCTGATTTACTTTTCCAGGCCTCTCCGTCATGAGCATCAATGAGCGACAACTGGAACAGGGTCTCATTGAAGCGCGAAGTATCGTCTCTAGGCCAGGTGGTGAATTCTTGATTAGTGGGCATCAAAGGTGAAGCAACGTCATGGGTAAGAAGAACAGTGTTTGTGTTGACGTGAAGCAGCTGGATCATATCATTGTGACGAACGATTCGGCCACGGCCGGTTTCAGGAAGAGCTTTCGTAGGAATAATTTGCCAGTTGTTATTTTCGTCAGCATGAGCATAACCAGTCACTTGTTGACCTATAATATTCTTGTATTAGTTTGAGTGAACAATAACGAAGATGAAAACATATACCCTGGCTACTTATACGTCCATCGTCGTACTTGAGGGGATAACGCTCGACGTGTGAATGTAGGTAGACCTTGCTATCCTTGTGCCTCATGGTGACTGTATCGTAGTAACGAAGTTCTGCGAACATTGTCACATAACCACTCAAAACATTAGATTAGGCCAACGAACCTTGAGCGCTTAACAGCATCTCATTTCCAGCGAGGGTTTCCTGGAATGCTGGACTCATGAAGCTATCACCAGTACCGGAAGTCGGAAGAAGGGCGAAATGGACCCAGAAGAATGACAGGTAAATGGTGAAGGGAATCACTATAAGGCCTATGGCCCGGGCTGCGAAATGCTTCCAGAAGTAATCCTGAGAATGTATTCATCAGCGGTTAGTTGAAAGACACCGTGTACCGAGCACTCACCATGGATGGGGATCTCTTGTAGTCTAGAATACCCCAAAGATCGATGAGAACCGCAACTCCTACAGTAGCTACGGTGAGTACACCGTTGACTTTTGATCCCCAAGTACAAGCCATGAAGAAACCAGTTGCGAAAAGCCAGCCAAACCATTCCGTGGTAAACTCCCTGGAAGAGATAAACATCAATGAATCATATAAATGGAATGATTCTAGATACCTGTAACGCAGCTTCTGGAACCGGACATAGGCATAGATAGTGAGAGACATGAAGAATATCAGAGTGGCATCCAGTAGAATCAGACGCGACTGTGCGATATGCGCGTTATCTGAGAAATAAACGCGTCAAATACTGAGAGCTAGTTCATCGGAGGAATAATACACACCGAAAAGAATGATCGCGGCAGAGAACGCCGCAATGACGGTGGAATATCCGCTCTGCTTCATGATAGCATAGACAACCGGGACTGTAAGACTGCCGAGGATAGCTGGAAGCGCACGCATTCCAACATAGGGAACATGATTTTGGGTATAGCTGTCACCGATGTTTTCGAACTGAAAGTGGCCGTCGAATCCCGAAAACCAGCCAGCCAATCCAAAAAGAAGTTTGGCAAAAGGAGGGTGTACGTCGAAATAGTATTCTCCAAGGATATAATATGATGCAAATTTCCCGAAATGGACTTCGTCAAATCTAGAAGGCGTTCAGTTACATTGTGAAGCTCCTGAAATATAGAAATGTCGAACGTACACAACTTGGTCAGGGTGGTTAATCTTGTAGAATCGCAGCGCAAACGCTAATGCGGTCAGAACGGCGACGACGACAACGCTGGCGTTGTCTGTTTCAAGTATTTTCTCAATGGGGTGACGTTTGTTCTGAAAAGCCGACCAAGAGCGGTGACTTGAGTACTTGCGTGGCAGTAAGTAGGGGGCTTACAGGGTTTTGGAAAACGTCGTCAGTGTGTTCCTCTTCTTGTATACGGTCATATTCGAAATTTGGCCTGGCAGAGACTGGAACCCGTTGACGTAGTTTTCCTGTGCTCGCCATCGCGGCGAAAAGATGAGTGTGCAGTCAAAAGAGATGACTTTCACAAAGCGCAACGACCAGTTGACTTGCCACGCGATCAGTTACGTACTTTGTTGATCAAGTCGCGCGTCTCTGCTTATACTTTTAGTGATCATGATACCTGCTGGCATTTGGCCTCATTTTGGCTTGGCATAAAGCTCTCAACATTTAAAATCAAAATCTTAGAGGATGATACTGTATTGTGACTACTTGACCGGAGTTTAAGTATAAACAACTGAAAAAAGATACCAGTGAGTGAAAAAGGAACGGCATGACGACTATAAGGAGTGAAAGTGGTGGATCGAGTAAGAAACAAAAGAGAAGCCAAGCCTGGCCGAATGTTCATTTGAGAGTAACGGAGACCATAAAGAAGACAGGAGAGCAGTTAGTGAGGAGCAACAGATAGCTGGAATCAAGACAGAAGACACAAGTAGTACATCAAAAAATAGAGAAACTGGTACAACGGATGATAAGAACGTGAGAGGGAGTGTGAGACCAACATTAGTATGTCTTGGTTGAATTTGGGGGGCAGATAGTTGGGAGCACGCAAGCAGTCCACCGGAAAGCAACGAGCAAGGATTAGTTCACCTGTCAATCCTGAGCGATCCAGTCCGTACTACGTGAGACCAGCTCAATGGAATTGTCAGTAGTCCAGAACAACCTTTCCGTTGCGCTACGACCAGTCCAGCTTTTCTGATCCCTCAGGATCATTGCCTGAATAAACGTTGAACAGAACGTGACAGAGAGCAAGAAAAAGAGACGACATACCTGCTGTGCTCCAAAATTCCTTTGATCATGCGCAAACAAATCTACATTGTCATCCAACGCCTCGCTCAAGATCTGTAAATCTTGCATAATCGCCTGCATTGCTCTGACAGCACCCAGCGTCAGAATTTCTTTTCTGTTTCGCTGGGTCCCTGAGTTTGGTGGGGGCAATGAACGAGAGATCGTTTGCAGAACAGTATGGAGGATCCGCTTAGTCTCGCTTATAATTTTCTGCGCTTGAGGAAAGTTCCTTCTGGAAACTAAAACGAGAGCACGAGTAATCATGTCCGACGCAAGAAGCTCCATTCTTCTGCGAACAATGACTGGGTCGGAGACAGAAGAAGAAGGCTTAGGAGCATTGGGTGTTGGTGGAAGTAATGTCACGGTAAGCAACACCGGATGCGCGAGACGTGTGACGTTTTTGGCCGCAGCGGGGTCAAAGAAGGAACCGTCGACCTCCACTACGGGAACCTCGTCAATCATCCTATCCATCATACCATCGGCGAAATCGACATCGTCGATAGCAAGAGAGTCTAAGCCCATGCTTTGGACGAACCGATCTGTGGCATTCATATTGCGCATATCACGGTTGCCCTGTCCATTAGCTCGTGCAAGCCGCTGTTGAAGGTCGGTGTTATCGAGCTCCAGCTCGATGAGCATCTCTTTTCTTTCGCCATATCTCAACTCTCCGACATCAACATCCACGTTTTGACCGTCGCTAGCAAGAATACTTGACGGACCACCAGACACCTTTCGTACTCTGAATCGGTTGCCATCAACGATTTTCATGTGAAGTTTCATGTTAAGAAGACCGATCGACATCATTCCGCCTACACATCCAGCGATACTATCACGGAGATCATACCAGTCTTTGACAAAGGTATATGTACCCGACGTATGATTGGACATGAGCCATAGGGAGGCCGGATCGTGCGAGCGCCCATAGCCAAAGGAATGGATCGGCACGTTCGCAGCTTCAGCTCGAGCAAGTACAAGGTCCATTTGCGCTCGACGTGTAGTATCAGAAGCATCGGAGACAAGAACCATTCCGGAAACCGAGTTGCGTGCTTTACGTTGTAGAACGACGTCCAAACCTAATGGAAACACGGAGTTGCGTCAGATCGCCGAACGTAAGGGTATAATGGGAAGTAGAGGAAGACAGACTCAAACATGCTCACCATGGTTGACCGCCGTTACAACGTCCGTCTTTTCATCTTTGCTTACTCTCACCGAAAACTCATCATTGTGACCCATACCTATCCCGTCTGGATCACTTGTCGGCCTCGCCGAAAGCTCTTCAACAAATTTCTCCAGCCTGCCTTTGCTCTGACCTTTGCTAACGCTCAAGAACGGCGTCTTGCGAACTCTGCCTCCCAGGCCAACCTCAAATGTCACTAAACTTAACCGGTCTCTAGTACCGAGTGATGCTATGATAAAGTCAAGAGTGGCTTTAATGACGCGCAGTTTCAATTGAGCAGTGCTAGGAGAAGAGTTGGGCGGAGGGAGGGATATGACCATGATGAGATCCATTGCCGGGTGAGTGAGAGGGGTGAGTGAGTTTGATGGTCCAGAAGAGGTGTACGGCGTCACCAAACCGGTTGGAGAGTCGTATTGACTCATCTCGTCATCCTCTCCCAGTGTAGTCAGCTTCTGATGCATCTGTGGCCGCTGCGACTGCTGGAGTACGGACCCATGGGAAGTGGAAGAAGACATGGTTGATCTGGATGAGCCATTCTGGAGCAGACTATCGACACCACTACTGACCGTAGTAGACGTACTGCCACTGAGCATTCTCATTGCTTTTGAGTTTCCGCCAAACTCTTCCATTTCTAAAGCGCGATTGTCTTCCGGTGGCGGTTGTTGATACGATGGGTTCTGGGACTGGAACATATTGACTAATGCCTGAACGGTGTTTCGCCAGGCTTCAAGAGTGGTCCGATCCTTGTATATCAAGATGAACGAGGCAAGCTCGTCTTCCATGTCGATGGTGAGAGACATTTCTCCAGCTGCGCTAGATGCGGTCACCTGCTTGATATGACGAACATAGATTCGACCCTTTAGACGAAGGACCCCTTTGGACTGGGCAGCTGAGGATGTTGCCGACGCTGTATCTGCAAGGCCTGACGCATTCGACAATAATCGACCAAGCGAACGCTTCTTTTCTTCGACGACGCATATAAGGGCCTCTTTGAAAAGGTAGACATAGAACTCTCGGACAAGAGTGTCTCGCCGTACGGAAAGAAGGTCGTACATTTGAAGTGGTCCAAGGTCCGATAGCGGATGGCCTTTCCAGTCAATTATTCGGTTGCGCAGGTCCTCAGTGATAGCATTGAAAGGAGAATCTTCTTCCTGGATGATTGCCGTTTGCTGCTTATGATGGTGTGAGCCTGACGACGATGATTCGTGCCCATGACCAGATGAGTTGTTGTAGTGTATGTCCTGAGAGTAGGACTCGGAAATCTGTTGCTGTCTCCGAGGTTGCGGTGAGGCTTGGCCAGTGTCCTGCCTCAGATGGCTGCCAGCCTCAACTCGCCGAGAAGCGTTATAATCTTGAGGTACAGGACCAGGAACCGGCGCATGAGCCCGTTTGCCGGGAAGCTCGATAACGACAATGCACGTTAGGGGTTGGTTGACATCGTGCGTGCGGGTCAGAGATGAAAATTCAGGGCGAACTTGGATAGAAGGGGCGACAATGTACTGAGAGTGTTCTCTGGAAGGATCTGACTTCATTGAACCGGTATGATCCAGCGGGTCGTCTTCATTGGGATCAAATGGCTTCTGAGGCTGTTGCCGCCGTCGATTTGTGGGTGTATCTCTTCCCGGGTATAACGCTGGGGATGTATGATCACCAAAGCCAGTCAATGCAGCCAATTCTAAGTAGGATATGAGGATTAGAGTACGATACAGCCGCCGCCCACTTACTATTTGATTTGCCACCATCGCCGTCACCCACTTTCATGGGTCGTCTGCACACACCACAAACTCCAAGATTTGACTTTCTGGACACCGTGGATTTTGAGTGATTGGGTGGCGGGCCATATACAGCAGTGAAGCAGGCCTGGAGAATAGTGAATTTACGGTCGAGAAAAAGGAAAAAAAAAATCTCGAGCCGAGGACGCACTTCGTGAAGAGCATGACCACACTCTGGCACTATGTGAGGTTTTTCTCCAGGCAATCTAAAGCTGAAGCTTAGAGGCTCCAAGCAGACAGGGCAATCTTCTTCGTCATCGGCATTGTCGGAATTGGAGACGACCGGCATTGGGGCGATATGCATGGTAGCGTACGGATGAGAAGTAACGGAGTCCGGCAACGAGAGAGCAGTTTCGACAGAGAAGACAGAAACAGGTTTGTTTATCTTCGGTTGACGGAATACAGAATTGAGGGATCGAAGAGAAACTTTGGAAGAATTCGGAGGCAAAGGAGGCGCTGAGCGAGGGTTTAGGTACAAGGAATTGGAATCAGCTTGATGGGGATCACTGGGCAACGGACTCTTGCGAGAATACCAAGTTCCCCCTGTGCCAGAATTTTTCATGGATTGCTGTTGTCTTTCCGGCTTCAAGCGTCCCACAGCGTCGCCAAAAAGACGAGGAGGCAACCAATTAATCGCTACTTGTTGCTTTCCCCAGCGATAATTTCGGACCCTTTATTTCCTTTTCTGTCTCCGATCAATCTCACGCCTCCACCCGCGGGTCCGACACCCGGGGGTTTCAACGATTTCTTTGATTTTGTTCGAACATGATGCAATGGACATTCAGCCTCACGCATACTCAAACAAATCAAAGGAATTGTCTGGTATGACTCTCTGGCTCCATCTATTTTACACATTCATCGAAATAGGCACACTTGAACTTCATACGTCTCCCCGTTAAGGTGATATTGATATTTTGGCAATGCATATCAAAGATGCTGAAAGGGCGGCTAGCATATGTTTTAGGTATTCAACTTATTTGAACAAACACGGACTCAGGATTGTAATTCACCCCATGACAAAATATTCGAAGTGAGCGCATCATTCTACGTGTTCAGCAACGGTAGAACCGTGGGTTGTTCAACTTTCCACAGCTGCATGTTCCCGCTACAGCATTCATTCACAATGACCTAGACCTAGCGTGTGGCTGATATAGCCTCTGTTAGTAGTAATGGCTGAAGGCTGAAGTCCGCAGCAGTTAAAACGTCTACCACCTGGGAATTGAGATGGTACTTTCCGATAATAGGATATTCTGCTGAAATTCTACGTCCATAACATCGACGTTGACTCTTCAGGTTCCTTCGCCAGTTATCCACCATAGTTCCGAAAACGACTAACAGAAATACATCCCC
The DNA here is from genome assembly GCA_027886635.1 of Lentinula boryana. NCBI lineage: Eukaryota > Fungi > Basidiomycota > Agaricomycetes > Agaricales > Omphalotaceae > Lentinula > Lentinula boryana. Next base: position 29,465 of record MU790682.1, read on the forward strand.
TCTTCCATTAACCGACGAAATTATATACCGAAAGCAGCGCATTCGTACTCCCACCACAACGGTAATGCGGGTTAAAGCTAGGACTCGGAGTGTTCAATCTGCGGCACAATGACCTTTGGATTTCTTACAGCTCAAGCGTTGAGGATAGTCAAGTAAGGACGAAGGCCCGTCACAGCATCGACGCTTTGAGGGTGATCTTCCCAAAAAGAACAGGTTAACGGAGGAGCTTAGTTCAAGAGTCACCCTGCTCTTGTTTCCGACTGCAAATGACATCAGTGTGTAGTCTTTGCCCCATGTTTTCCTCCCCGAGCCCTTTGGCTGATTTGCTTAAATCCACTGTTGTCTCTCATCTCTCATCTTTGTTCAGTGTTGCTTCACCCTATGGTCATCGGGATAATGACCAGACTTGCGCCAAATAAGATCATCAGCTTCTTTATGTCTTTCCGTTTTGCATGTGCAGTCGTCCGAATTCGGATTCAGTCTTATTCATCTGAATGTCCATGGCTCACTTTCGAGCAACAGATATCTGAGAACCAGTATCATTACTGAGTAAGTCCAATTGCACTTCCTTCAATGGATGGTCTTTGCGGTATGTAACAGTCAATCTCTACGTTCTCGTCCGTCAATTCGATCCAGCAACTTCCAGCAGGCACCGATACCTCCTGCGCAGGAATATGCTTCAACCCTACGATGTCGCAGGATGCTTGTTGCTATGCGTGAGGTATTTCCATCATAGCAAAATACCACTATTATATTACCTTTGACTTTCTCGTCAAAGATTGCATTTTCGTGGGAGAATTGTTGGTTGAGGCTACGCCATTGTTTGATCATGGTAGGAGTATCGAGAAATGGATTGGGAGACTCGGCATCGCTTCCAATGTCAAGAGATATAGCTGCAGGGAAGTGTCGTTTGTTATAATCAATCTCAGCCCGTATGTCCAGGATGACAAGATTCTTGCAGGGAGCAGGCCTTGAGCTGAATTCCGGTCCTGAACAAGAATTCTTCATGTCGCACAATTCTTCGTTCGACATGTATACCAGAATTTTAGATAAAACTATCTCCGCTGACAGTTCCCATTCAGGCTGATATGGGTAACGGTCAACATGGAGCAACGCCTCCTCCTGGATTGGGTGGAAGTAGCTCTCTCCCAAAACCTGGAAGTATTCGTCGACATACTGATACGGAAGATCGCAGCATGTGAAGACACCTATTAATTACAATCAATCGGTATGGAGTATATCGCACGTTTGATTTCTTAAAATGCTTACAATTGATCGAGCCATCATCAGCTCTCAGACGGTCAAGTCCACCTTCAAGCCTGGTCCTTTCCAAGAACTTGAAAAGGCCTACTTGTGCAAGGCCAGAACTCGGTCCACCAAGGAGACCATTTCTGCAGAGATCAAGGCTAGCTGCAAATGATTCAAAGGCTGACGCGTCCTCCAGTACATCGACCGCTTTCTGCCAGGGAAATGGTATATCACCAACAAGAGACAGATTCCGAGGTCCATGCACGAGGTCTCCAGGTGCGGTACAAACACTATATCATGCGTAAGTAAGTCACATATTGGTTTCTCAGTGATGGAAAACGACCCACCCGACATTGATGATCTTTGGGTTGAAGTCTTTGAGATACGAACCAGTTCCTGTCATCGTACCTAAACAATGATTGAATAGGATCTCTGCCACCCTTTCCCAAGATCCAGTGATCCAGCAATGGACGTACCCGTGGTTCCCATTCCGGTTGCAAAGACAGAAATATTGGGTAACTGCTTGATAATCTGGGGGCCAGTCCAGCGTTGGTGGGCAAGATAATTCTGTGACAATCTCAGCATGAAGAGCCTTGAAAGAAACTGACTAGTGCACATCTGCATTTTGATATTGACTCGGATTGAAGTTATTGCCAGTTTGACCATCCTGGGAAGCTCTGAATATTCCACCATTTGAGTCCTGAGGTGATGGTTGGCCAGGTCCACCGAAAAGCTTGCTAGGTAGAAGGTAAATGAAAGAAGTATACCACTGAAGCCGATAATTGGCGTTACTGACGTCTCTAATCCCTATAATCATGACACTAACTTAAGTATACTACTCTGGAAAATTTTCACTTACAAAGAATCTCAGAAGATTGAGTTTGCTCTTGGATGTTTTATTGGACACATACGCAGTGGCGCCATTGAGTCCCATCACGCGACTAAGGATCGCTAATGACATGATTGTGCTGCCGGAGGAATACTCAACGATATTGGCAGATGTGTCTATTTTTCCCGCTTCTTTGGCTTTCTGGAGCATATTTAAAGCTAGGAATTCTTAGACGAATAATCTTGAGACCCAGAAAGTATAAAATTACTGACCCGGCAGTGACTTCACGTTCGCAGCAGGAAGGAAGGTCAGCATTTTGGCGTAGATGTGGACACCATCCTTCTCAAACGGATGGGTCGGGATTTCAACCAACTAATGATGCGTTTCAGTCAGGGTTACTATAGCTTCATTTGATTCATGAGTAATGCAGCGAACCGGAAGCATCTGCACGATGAGTTCAGTATTGATATCTGCCAATCCAACTGAGAGCGAACTCACTGGGTTGCAATCTGGATCATAAAACTTCACAAGCGCATCTTTTCCAGAGAAGGTGTTGTTATAGATGGGAGCCATGGATGAAATTTCAAGAAACGGCAGAATTAAAAGGATATGCTCAAGGAAGAGGTCATCCTGATCATTGCCAATAAAGCAAACATATGCTTGGCCGGCTTGTTGAAACGAGTTGATATCATCTCAGTGTCCTCGACTGAGCTCAGAGCTCAAGCCGCATCAGAAAGACGGATAAAGCATCAGATGGGCACCCAGCAACTTGTCCAAACAGGACACTGAACATCAAGAAAGGTCAGTCATCAATCTCAAAACTCCAAATCAATTTCAAGTTGACTTTCGAAGCATGATGAAACCACGATATCAGCGATAGAATCAATTCCCATACCTCTCATTTTCACAGCACATTGCAACGGCTGAAGTCGAAAAAATAATAATAAGGACCCCGGAAGCTCCTGCGGCTCTCGTCCGGCCAGAAGACAACATGAAGATAGTCACGTAATGCTATTTTTAAGAAAAGAGAAAACAGTTCGCAAAAATTCCGACATACATAATGATGTAGTATATGCTCTTTTGCTGAGCTAGCAGCAATCCCTGCTCGGATTTTGCGAACAGGATAGAACCGTCGAGCCAATACTTGATCTTGAAAAATGAGTGGCTGCCCTTAAGTAAAATGCTAAAACTAAAAGTTTTAGGCTCAAAAGGCGCTGGTTGCAGACAAGAAAAATGCCAAAATCCACGCTAATATGGGCGGAGCTTGGCAGGAGCTTCCGGGGTCCTGCATATTCTACTCAGAGCTACATGGTTCACAAGGGTTCACGCCGGTAAAACTTCGAAGATTTCTCAAGCCTTACCGCGTGTTAGGAATCTCTAGTTTTTAATTCTCCATTTGAACGTTGAAATCTTAGGCCCCTTTCCAATATCGCTCTCAGCCGTGATGCTTGTTCGACGGGTTACTCAATATATCTCAACTCTTGCCACTGTATCCTCGACTGTCTCTCAGTCTAGTAGGCACTTTTCCAAAACCAGCGTCCCCATAGTACCAAATCGTTCTTCTCGATTGAAACTCATTTTTGGTGGTATCTTCGTCGGTGCTTCAGGTCTAGGATACTTTACGTTGCATGGAGGAGATGACAATGACCATACTACGAAGCCACGGACTCCTCTATCTACGCTTCTAAGATCCTATTGTGTTTTTGCCATGTGTTCAATACCGCCCCTTGTTGACAAATCTCCTGCAATTCTGGACGTCCTCACATCGATACCGGGTATCAGGCAATTAACATATGTTTTTGTTCGGAATACTTTCTTCAACCAAGTAAGCACAGCGACTCTGTCCAAGGCACCTCCATCCCAATCTCGATAACTGATCCTGATGTTTATCTCATAGTTTGTTGGTGGTGACACTCCTCAAGATTGTGTACCCTTGCTTAAACAATTATGTGCGGAGAACAAAGGTGGTATCCTCACCTATAGCGTTGAGGTAGGACAAGCAACTTCGACGGAGACTATTCAAGAAGGACGAGCAAGAGTCAAAGATATTGTGCGACAAACCATTCAGTCTATTGATGCTGTAGCAAACACCATGGATGCTCAACCTGCTACAACCGGGGATAGAAGTTTATGGATTGCCATTAAGCTCGTGAGTACTGATTATCAGTCTATCCCTGCTCTTCCATTGATCATTTTTGGTAGACTGGATTAGTACCACATACCCAATCTCTGACCAACCTTTCCATTCATCTCACTAATTCTCGGAAATCATCACATATCCCATATCCTGGCTGTCCCATGTCGTCTGAACTTGACTTTCTCATTGAAGGCACAACGCCCACGGGATCTACATTGACAGTCCAAGATATCTCGGACCTTCGCGAGCTCTATGCGGACCTTGAGCAAATTTGTATGCATTGCAAAAAACGAGGCGTGAAGATCCTCATAGATGCAGAGCACAGGTAAGCTGGTGGTGAAATTCTCTACAAAGTATTTCGCTCAACGGCCTCATTCAGTTGGTTTGAGGTATTGCATCTTTTTGGGGTCGTTACAATATTTCGAGAACTGAAAAACACTTCAGCCGGCAATCGATGCAATGGGCCTCTCCCTCATGCGTAAATTCAATTCACTATCAGATATCACTAACTCCTCTCCTCTACCTCTTGTATATGTCACATTCCAGGCCTATCTTCGCCGGTATTGTTGCACGATAATCTTATAGATGTGCTCTAATTTCGTTTTCAGAAACAAAGATTATCTCATCCGATCTCTTGAAGATGCTAAGGCTGAGAATTTCTCTCTCGGTGTCAAGCTGGTCCGTGGGGCATACCAAGCGTTGGAAATACAGCAGCACAAACTTGCCAAAGGAGATACAGATACACAGCTATCGCTTTCCATATCGCCCGAATCGCAACTTCCCACATGGAGTACAAAGCTTGAGACAGATCAATGCTACAATGACTGTATCCGAATCCTGATTTCCGCCTTGCACGAGGATATCGTGGACTCTCGCAATCCACATGTTGGGATCATGTTTGGAACACATAATTCCGACAGTTGCGAGCTCATATTGGAAGAGCTTGTCAGATATGGTTTGGCAAAAATAAGTGATTCAGGCGTTATCACAATACCTCCAGAAGTTTCAAACAGGATGACCATAGCCCAGCTCTACGGTGAGGAGACCACTTTTTTCCATGTGCCTGCTCATAATTTGAGTGCAAACAGGTATGAGTGATGTTCTCAGTGAATCATTAGTAGCAAGAACTCGAACCCGATCACCATTGGTAGTGAAGAGTATTCCGTACGGCGCGCTATCTGAGGTATGCACTGAGATAATTTATGCACTGATCACATAATGTTCCCACTCGCAGGTAATGCCTTATCTGAGCCGGAGGGCCATTGAGAACAAATCTGTCCTTGGGCAAGGAAAAGCTGTTGCAGAACGAAAGCGGGCAGGGGAAGAAATTTGGCGTTTCTTCTTCCGAGAATAAAGAAGAGGATAGTACGAGTACGATATTCTAGGTGGAGACGACGGTGCAGTACTTTTGAGCGCTAATTTGTACCGTACCACATGTAGTACCGCATTCTCATGGCTTCAATCTTGCTCGTCAGTCATCAGGCAAACCGAATCGATTATTCTCTATGCTCCAATAATATCGTCTGCGACGCGTGTTTGATAGTGTTTGATTCATATGATGGGATCTCAAAGCATTTGGCAAGTAGAAAAGGGCAAACGACCTCTTATAGTCAATAAAACTTGAAGCTCCGCCCCCAAAGTGCAAATGGAAAAAGAACAACTCAGTTTTGACTTTGGTTTCCTGCCGATTCCGAAGCACCTCAGGTATACTCCAGATGGGCCCTTGAGATTCAGTATAGCACGTAACGCAGCTTTCGGAATCTGCACAACATTTGGTGCGCGATTCCAGGTCCAACCATGATTCCAACTAACTCTGTTTTCGATAGTTGTGGCTAATCTCTACTACAGTGTGTATAAAGTTCCTCATGGCGAATTATGTTGAATCTTTCTTTCTGAAAGGTCAACCGTTATTGAGTGAGTGTATACTCACCGCCGGCGTAGTCTTTCAAGACTTACTAATGTTCACTCCTCAAGTCCAACTTTCCCTGTACTTTCACGTCTCGTATGAAGAAATATCGCGGTGCGTACATTCACTTCTCCATTGGCACTTCTTGCTAATTGCCTCGTATATCCCAGAGTTCCAACACTTTTGCAAGCGGGGCATGTCTTTTTCCTTGCCAATTTCAATGAAAACTGAATGCCCGATAGCTATGCTGCGGGAGTTGTACTCGTTTCACCATTGGGTGACCTTGTTCCTCGTCGTCCACTCCTTCTTGGAGTAGTTTTGGCCGACATATTCTTTACTCTTGGGCTTGCGGTCACACATTCTGCACATGTATTCGAAGCACTGTCTTTTGTAGTAGGTGTGACATCTGTGGCACCACAAATCTTGACTCCATTTGCCGCCGACCTAGCACCTGAAAATCGTCGCGCCTCCGCCATATCAATCATATTCGCAGGCTTACTTTTCGGGATCCTCATTGCTCGCGTATTATCCGGCATCGTTGCACAATTTTCAACATGGCGCATCATATACTACATCGATGTGGGTCTTCTGACTGCCGTTCTTATCACCCTGTATTTCGTCGTCCCCGAGCATCCGTCCAAGAACAGGGGGTTGACTTACCTGGAAATATTGACATCTATGGTGAAGTTGTCGACAACAGAGCCAGTTTTGATTCAAGCCTCGTTAATCACCATGGGGTCAAATGCATGCTACATGAACTTTTGGGTGACTCTGACCTTCATTCTGGGAGGTTCACCGTATCACTACTCAACGTCAGTTCTTGCAAAGTGCATTCATATAGATTACTGACACCCTTCGATAGGTTGGTCATTGGCCTATTTGGACTCATTGGCATGTTTGGAGTGTCCATGGGTCCCATTTTAGGCCGAGGCATAGACAGGCTTGTGACTTGGTATGCCATCTTAATTCCAACTTTCTTCATGGCCATCTTTTGGGCTGTACAAACCGCCGCTGCTGGAGTAAATATCTCCGCCGTCGTCCTTGTCTGCATAGGTCTGGATCTTTGCGATGCCATGCAACAAGTGTCCTTGTCGACAGCAGTTTTTAGGTGAGTGAGGGATTTATCATCTCCAGAATTCTCAATATCGTCCATTTGAAGCATATCCGAGTCTGCTCGAGCTCGACTGAACGCTGTACTCATTTTGTCGGTATGTCTTGCACTATTATTAACTGTGAACAATGCTCCATTGGTTTTTAGAACTTTATAGGCCAGTTCACTGGAACTGCTGCCGCAACCAAAGTATATCTGGAGCATGGATGGCGTGCCTCCGCCGCACTTGGTTTGGCATGTGCGGCTTTCCAACTACTCATCTTGTTTTTCCGCGGTCCCCACTGCGAAAGATATACTTGGTTTGGGTATCAGGGTGGAATGGACTGGAAGAAGATGGACAAGAAAGATGACAAGGACAAGCCAAGAATCTGATATTGTAGCTATCTTTGGTTCGAATGTTCTGATTATCGTCCGTTTTTGATGCATTTGAACTATTGATCTTGACGCTGCAAAAGGTAACTTGCTCCGCTTCGTGGAAGAATATGATATCAAATAAGACATTTCTGACCAGCAAACTGATACTACTGCATTTTACAGCTACTTGATTGATCAGGCCATTTCCTCTGAAGAATCCCGCTGCCCTTGCGGCTCTTGCCTCGAACTCAAGCTTAAGTCAGACTCGTCCCTGCTACGCTGTGCGAAAACAAGCTTTCTTGCGTTGCTCCCAGACACCGAGTTCGATGTAGTAGATGGCACAGGAGGATGAGAAAAGCTGATCGTCGTCATCTCTGTGACAGTGGTAGGAGTAGACGCGGGAGCTCTAACAATTATTGAGGAAAACTGAGTGGGAATTAGCACGTGCTGACGAATCGCTGAGATGCACTCTTACAATCAAGGCCTTGTTGAAAGTTGAGAACCGAAGGTCAGAGATGATGACAGTAGAAAAATGATAGGCTAAACATACAGTAATGCAGGAGAACTACGCATCACAGTCAGCGAATTGTTCTTAAATTTTCGAATCACCTCGACTCACACTTGGGGTGATGATCTGATAAACTAGCGATGAGGTGACCGAAGTTACGAAAACTGCTATCATCCAGACAATATAAATTGCAGCTAGGGGAAAAGTCAATGTGATCATAGTCTCACTGAGCCCAGGGAAGCACGTACCAGAATTGAGAATAACAAAACCAATACGAAAAAGGGTGCCAGATGAACGCGAAGTTTGCACGTCAAACTGAACCAATTCGTGGTGGGTGCGCCACAAACGGAACACGATAAGACCTTCAAGCATAAGCATGGTTGTTAGTCTAGTAAGAGCATCGTAGAAGAGGTACAGTCTGATTTACTGGTGCACAATAAATTCGTTGCAAATGCATCAAAGCCAAAAATCGTTTCACCAAGTGACAACCGCTCCAAAGGACGATTGGACCAAGGGTTTACCTCTCTAACATCAATGCCTTTGAAAGACACCATAGCCCATATTCCGAAGCCTAGAGCATAGATCTCAGTCCCAGACCCACTGCGAATGCGAATTCAAAATAGGTAAGACACACCAACTTCTGCCGCAAATGTAATGAACGGGAAGACAACGAGACGGAGCTGAGTACTATATAGCACGTAGCAGCGATAGAGCTGCACCAAATCTAGTCATCTGTGTCAACTGCAGAGGGTAGAAATGCTTACCAGAAATAAATCTGACAACATGATAGACAAAATTTGGCTAAATTCGTTGATACCATCCTTTCGAGCGTATCCGGATAAGTTTATAGTCGAGTTTGGATAATTTGTGAAGATATTTGAGATGAATGTCAAGTCGGACACTACAGTCTATGCAATGACAGTAAGTCTCTCTCAATGAAAAGTGCGATACACTCACTACTGTTGTAATAACGAAGAATCCAAAACTCACGATGACCAGAAAACAAAAGGGTTTGGGGGGTATTTTGTTGCGACGTGCTGCCAAGATTTGGAAATGTTTGATGCAGAGGAGTACATAGCTGCCTAGATGGCAATTGCGCAATGATTGATGCAAGAACCATTTTGACCATTTCTTAGTATCGCTCACCATATGCCAGAGTCTCCAACAGGGTGCCAATAAGTAGAGCGGTGAGGAGGAACATGGTACGAATAGTTGCAGGAGGTCGTCGTATCTCTTAAGCAAAATAGCAGTGCATGATTTCAGTGAGGAGCAACAGGTTTGCTATCTATACAGTCGAATCGATATACTTAGTATTACACGCCAATGAACTCAGCAAAGATGATAGATAATACACCAACTAGGCCTGGTGACGGGACTGCACATGGTGCGGTCAAGTCTTCATCAATTTATCTATCCGTTCGATGATGGATCAAGATACATACTAAAAAAAGTCCTGAGAAAGAACCCATTTTGAGGGAGACCCTCGGTATATTACTGATTGAACAAATCAAATCCGTTAACGAAGTTGATCTGTTTCTTGATTCTATTTCTCCTTCTATACAACTCAGAAGATCGTTCGTAACACGCTGTGTATTTCCGATCGTCTGGGAATTCAAAGAGAGAAACCTTAGACGATGGCAGTACTTATTGCCAGTGTTAGGTCGTACATTTGAGGCGCGAGACGAGAATTTGCTTGCGGCCTGGTCGCGCGAAGGTGAAAACCCATTGATTTCCGGATCCCGGAGTTCATGGGCAAAGGAGACACTGGTAGGTTCAGGCAGCTCTGGAGAACAACAAACGTTCCGGAACCAGAGGATAATCATAAAAGTTGAACGTTAGTGTTGTACTTATTAGTACAACATGGGAGACACAGGAAATCCGGATCCGTGGGAAGACTACTCAATCAAAAGGCATCCCTTCCACAGCCTCAGAAAGAGACGACCAATTAGTAAAAACAGCCTCTGCGTACTCCTGCTCCTCGCGAGTAAACGATTGTGTCATGACCGTCAGAAGAGTGTTTTCCCTGTTGTGAAGTATGACACGGAGCTCGTGCCACACGCTGCATGATATCAAGCTTGAGGAGATCCAACATCACGAAAAAAGGGTGTTGAAGACTTACCAAGCGCGAATGAACACTCTCCGACTGAGCTGAGCGGCGATCGTTGCTTGGTCCTTCTCAATAGCAGCGACGAGTTTATCGACTTCTTCATGCCATCCATCTTTTTGAGCTGCTTTAATGCCATCGAGCTTCAACGACGTAGTTTCGACGCGCTTCTTTAAGCGTTCAACCTGATCGAACGATAGTCGGTCATGGCGAATGAAAAGGTCACGGACAGCTATGTAGAGATCTCGTTGACTCTAAAAAAGCTTGAGAACCAATTTAGTCACTCATGTAGTCTCACTCACCTTGACAGCCTCAAGTGTGGTGTCAAGCAAAATACGTGTCTGGGATTTCCTCAGAAGTGAGATTCACTGACGCTATTAGGGAAAGAAACACACCCGATTCTCTGAAAGTTCTGAATACCTCTGACAGTGTAAAGCAACTTGTTCCAGTCCCGTTCTGACACCACCCGAAAGCTCACATTCATCTCCCCTCCAACATGGATCGCCGACTTCAATAACGGCTCTCAATGTATTTGTCAACCTAGACAAATCACCCTGGAGGCCCAACGGATCGACCATGTGGTTGTTCAACATTGGCGATTGAGAAAGATTGGAAATTCCAGATGTCCCAGATGCCGGGAACGTGGTGGAAGAGGCGATGGTCGCAGAATCCAAGAAACGTTGGGTAGAAGAAGGAAATAAAGGTAGCAGATGAGCCGGAATGAAGGGACGCCGAAATGGGGAAGACATCCGTACCGCTGCGGCTTCACGTCTCTTGATAATTCTTTCCGCCAGTATACAGATGCGCTGCCACTGCTCGATCAGGGGATTCACTCGACGACGAATTGTCCTGAACGCGAAGTTAGTCAACTACTGAGAATATGACTTGACTACGCAACATACGTGATTTTGTCTTCTAGATCACTTGGAATGCTCATCTCCTCGGCCGGGTCAATTCGTTTGCTGGTAGACTCTTCATCGAGAGATATTGAAGTGTGTCTTCGCCATTCCTCAAATGATGTTCCGGAAAAAAACACGGAGAGCACACCGTCATCTTTGATGATGGGATGGTTTCTATGTAAAGAAGATTGAGCGCGACTTAATAAATATTAATGAGAAGCTTACATCACGTAGTTCAGGCATCTTGCGAGGCCCCTCCTTCAAACCGAAGTTAGCGTGTAGAATGAGATTTTCCTTATCTGAGCTTACCTTCTTTGCTCAAGGAAGTATTCGTCCGCTGATAATAAGGCTGTATATGAGACTAGTCATCGGCGAGGAACTTTCTGAACGCACGTCCAATTCGCTTCGGTGGAAGAGCAGGAAATAGTCGGAAAGGATAGCGTCGATACAAGCAGTCCCAAAGAAAAACAAATTCAGAGTACCGTCGAATCACAGAGGGGCCTCTCTGTCACAAATCTGGATATATCATTGATGAAGATAAGGGTTCAAAAGACTTACCTCTGTTGAAATCTGATAAATGGTGTATCGATTCAATATGAACCCCTGCTGGCCTTGGATGGTGACGGAAACACTCCTCTGCTTTTTCCACCAGTCTTTAGCGAGCCCTGTTCCAGTGACTGTGGACAGAGCACCGGGGCCGAAACCGCTACTCCCGATTTCACGACTTGCTGAATCGAATCCACTCATATTTGAGGGTGGAGATATATATCGCGCGGTCGTGTCCCATGGATCATCAGGAGTATAATGAGGTGCTGGAGAGCGAATGACCGGTGGTTGCATATAGCTTGAGGCTGGTGCAGGGAAGGTGGAACCGGAAGGTTGTAGAGAATCGAGATTGAGAGTGGGTTCAGGTAGTTCGTTCTGGGATGACAATGCTGACACTTGCTCAATGCTGACCTCTGCATTTCGTGAGAGGTGAGGTCAAGAAAAGTTCTGGATTAACGCACCTTTGCCAGATTGCGCGAGTGAAACCAGGGCTAAGGCAACAAAGAATTCAAGTTTGGAGACTCGCGGTTTGGAGCTAACAATGTTCACGATCTGGTGAGCTTTAAGCATTGTAGTCACTCACAAGTGAAGGTAGATATTTCTTACCTTATCAATGGTTGAAGCAGGAAGGGAGGATGTAGCTAGCACTCTGGAAAGAGAGTTTACTGACGTCTCTCCAGTATTTTCAGGATCAACCGCCGCAAAAGCACGGGTGTACACCAGTGGTATTGTCGTATCCGCTAATAAAAGGGCAGTCAGACCTAGTATATGTCCATGAGCACTCCATGTACCTATTACAGAGCTGAATACCGAGTAAGCAGGAGGTGCTGGTGTCGAGGAAGGACTAGGAGCCGCACTCCATGGATCAAGACCATCATATGCTGAGCTGGCGAGAGGATCTTCATCTACATAACTTCCGCCAAGTCCCGTCGTACCTCCTCCATATCTCTGCGCTGGTCGAGGTGAATTGAACATGAGCGAACTTAAGCTCAATTATTCGGCTAACAAACAGCAGTAGGCTCAGATAAGATAAGATTAACGAATGTTGCCTTCAACCACACACTGAGATTCACACAAATAACATTATGTACATTACACACGACTAACCCATGGATTATGAGTTATGCACGCATTTGGCACAAAAGACCGTCTTTCATCATCCGTATAGCAGCCTTGTGCTGGGCCACTGCAAGCACGATAAAGCAGTGCCAGATAGCATGAGATCCTGAACCACACAATTAGTGTTGCCAAAAAGGAAAGTATGAAAGGTAAACGAACCTCCACCAATCCTGTCCAATTGGCGAGACCAGTTTTCTGAGATGAATCGTTCGGGTATGTGGGTAGCATAGAATACCAGCCCAACGACGTATGAGATGAGCGAAGGCACGACAGGAGCTGTTTGACACGGTGAGTTGGCGTTGTCATCAGAATAAAGGTTGAAGGAGAATTAAAAACTCACAAATGAACGCAGCCATGGCCTTTGGGGAGTAGACAATGGCCATAGTAGCTAGAGGCGCTAGTGAGAAGAAGGCCAAGGACAGGAAAAACACGATGCGCCATCCCTGATGCACGATGATCAGGTTTGCGCAAAAGAAACGTGGGGATCACTAACTCGGTAACGAGCCTCATTGAACCATTTCATGAAAGGGCAAACATTTCCAAGCAGACCAGTCAATAAACATCCGACCAAGAACGTCTTTTGTAGTTCTGGATGACACTGAAATCCATAGTGAACAACGGTTCCAACGCTTGCACTGATCAACCTGGATGAAGGGTCAGATTGAACGTTATGAACACATGCATGAACGAATTTCACCATCCAATACCAACGTAGTCCACACGCGCACAAAATTCCATGCTTGGACAATGTGCACACCCAGCCATCGTGTGCCACACGGCACTACTGAACAGACAGATGATAGCGAAAGCCATGAACAAAGCCTCGGGGAGATCCTCGACGCCAGAAGGATTAACGAAGGGTATAGAATTGATAGCCCACAAGAGACCAGGTATAAGATGTGTATGTATGTTCACTGCAGTAACAGAACGAGATGAGTCAGAGGAGTATGAAGATGACCGGTGCCAGAGGTCTCACAAAATTCGTTGTGGAATGCAAATAAAGACATGATTATTAGAGGCCATCGTTCAATAGGGATAAATCTATGCAATCAAAAGATCATGAACATGTAGTCGAAAGAATAAATAAAGAGGAGAAACGCACCTATAACCTTGAGTAACGAACGAGTTGTTCTTCCAAGGTTCAGGGAGGTCGTGGTAGCTGATCAAATGAACCCCTTCCAATGACCGCTTGACCGCTCCAGTAACTTCCCTCGCTGCCCTCTCAAAAACATCGTCCTCCGGAGTCGCGGAATGAAGGAAATCAGTGACTACGCCAGATGAGAGCAGAGAGTCTACAAAGTCCGAAAGCATAGAATGCGAGCCTGGGAGTCCGATTGGTAATTCCATCGTAGCTAAATGCGATTGAAGCGACTTGAGACGCTCGGAAAGAATCGGAACATAGTCTAAAGGTGTATGAAAATCTATATCGTGGAATTTCGTACGGACGTTGTCCAATTTGGCAGAGATGCAGTCTGGGAAGTCAGGCAAGTGAGAACGCATGTCGGTGATGCTGGGGACGTCGGGAAGATGTGCACGCATGTTACTTATACTCGGGACATCTGGAAAATCAGGAAGATGTGACTTGAGGTTGTCGACGGTGATGTCGGAAAGGTGGATATCGGGTAAATGGGAGCAGACGTCGTTCCGTAGAGACTCGAGCATCTCGAGAGTTTCGCGAGCCCATTGTCTGGCTTCTTCAATAGTAAGTTCTCCTTTTGTCTGCCACTTCTCCAAGTCCGGAGACGCTATAAGCGCAATTCGTTGTTCGAGTTCGGCTAGATAGGAAAGGACTAGGAATCGAAGAGAAGCGATAATTTGAGCTGGCGAGGAGGATGTGGATAAGTCCAGGGCTTCCAAAGAAGGTGGAAATGTGTGGCAGAATTGAATACGATGAGTCTGAATTGTCAGTGTGGGGGTAGAAAGCCTGCGCCGAGCATTGCGACGAGGACGAATAATATTAGCCTCGGCGGGTGCATCCTCAAGAGTGGTGGTCGTGGACATGTTGTATGTCAGAAATAGAGAGAAAGAGAAGGAATAAAATAAATGGAACGAAAGAAAGAAACCAATACTCAAAAGCAATGATGCAGTGGGCCGCGGGTGGAGATTTAAAAACCGCGTTAATACCGTAATTGGAAGTAGCACGTTTCAGCTATCCGTGCCGGAACACCGGCCTAAGCCGTGCAAGGAACACATGCTGAGTCAGCCTCCAGCAAACGCGTTTGCAATGGCAACTCTGACAAAGGATGACTCCCGTTCAATTTCCTGGCGCAGAATATAAAGCCTCCAAAATTATTTGAAATTTATCAATAGCCCTTTACTTTAGAATTTAGGAATAATGTCTGCTACACCTCAAATTCTGGTCGCGGCGCTTGGAAACTTACCAATGCCTCTAACAAGACACAGGTGCGTTCAATATTGTTACTACACCTTCGTATTACTTAACATCATGCAAGTTTGGGTCAATATGTGCTTGATGCTTTAGCTTTGCGTTTAGGTATCAGAATGTCATCAGAAAGAAAAGGGATAGTAGGACGAGGAAACGTGATCTTGGGTGATACCCCCGTATCGCTGATTCTGTACAAGTCAAGTCAGTACTTGTTCAGCATTGAAGTTCTTCGCATCTCCGTTCTAATTTTCCGTTTCTTGGATCTGTAGAATCATTCATGAACGTGTCAGGTCCATCCATTGCAGAAATTTACCGCACCTCAGTCAAATCGCCAAACGCGATGCTTGTGCTACAAGATTCTATGTCACACAAAGTTGAACAGCTTTCTGTCAAGTTAGGCGGTTCTGCAAACGGTCACAACGGGGTTAGGAGCATCATCTCTGCGCTCGGTGGAGAACAAGGATTCTATCGCTTTAGGCTAGGAATAGGAGATCGAGGAGGTACGGACGCGGCAAATTTTGTAATGGGCAGACTTACGCCTCATGAACGCGAATTCTGGACTGAGGAAGGTCTCGATCGTGTGCTGGATGAGATAGAAGCCATTTCTCGGAAAGCTCCGCGCTGAAATTATTACGTGGCTGTTCAGTCGTCCATCAGACTCTACAATAATCTTTGGCATTGATTTCACTGAACAACCTATTCTTTTAATCCAACTGAACGCATCCGTCCTCACTAGCTCAGGGCATAAATTCTACACCTTCGATCGTCAATTGTGGGATTGCTTTGATCATGACTGTTCTGGCTCTTGAAGTTGATGACCCACGGGAACCTCGAGTCTCAGCCTAGTCCTATCACTCAATTGTGCATCTAAAGTGATAACTTGCAAAGACGTGTGTCATTGGATGAGCGAAGTGGGCCCTTTGCTAATATTAGCCGGCCCAGTCAGATGGGCTTTCAAGCGTGACTCAAAGGAAGTGCCAGAGGTTCGTAGACTGGGCAATTTTTCAGTTGTAATGGATTTGAAGATCTTTGTACTCTGATAAATGCTCCCTTTCCGGCTGATCAGGAGCTCGAAGAGGACCCTTGCTACATTGGTCTTTTCAAGCCTTCTTGAAAACACGAAGACCTGCCAAAGGCAAATAGTCCCCCTCTTCACTGACAACCACCCCCAACTCCATCCTCTCCTTGTTTCCGCCTTCACCAGGACCGTCGTCACTGCTACAACATCTACGCTCGCTAGAAATATATATTTTCTGGACCCCACATCCACTGCCACGTTATTTTGGCTTTCAAAATCCGCCTTTCTTTGTATACACTGTCAATCTCAGCCATTTCATACAGACATACCAGAGCTTACTCTACATACCCATCCTTCATCTATTTATTCCCCGGCATCCTCTCCTTTTCCATATCTATCTGCTTCATATCTCCCCCCTTGTCCTCTTCTCCATCCTCTTCCCTGTCCTGTTCACATTTACCACTCTAATTTAAACACCAATGTTTAGTCCGTAGACTTCACTGAGAATTAAACTTGAATTTCAGCGAGGTGAATCCTTCGGCAACCTTGGGCAGGAACTTGAGTTAACAAAAAATTGAAAAAAATTGGAAGTCTACAGTAGCAAGTGGCGGCTGGTCACCCTTGGTCACCCTTGGTCACCCAAGGCTCCGGTTAACTCCGGTTGTCACCAGTTAGTCACAAAGTCACAAACGCGATCGAGCGCCGGTGTTCTTTCGAATGTCCCGAACATCTACAATCGGATTATTCTGACATTGGTGGCTAATCAGCTTCAAGTTCAATGTGCCTAAACTTACTTATATCTCCCGATGCACCATCCTCACAAGCTCCCACAGATCCCATTTTTAGCCTTCTGATTGGTGCTTACCGATTTCAACGCGTTACTGCAAACTTGCCACTTCCCTTGTAATCTCTTGAAGACGCAGTCGTTCAGGAGAGGACTCTAATAAAAAGCGCTTGAACGCTTGGAAATCTACGCTGTCATCGTCGTTCGCTCGGGAGACATTGACTCTTTTACTCAGGCTCCTCTGGTGAGAACTTACTTTCGTTCTCATCAGTCATCACACAGCTATTGACGTAGTAAATCAAGACGTAGGCGCGTAGGTCCTAGGGTACTCTGAATTCAAGGAATAGCTGTCTATGCGAAGCATATCTATCGACCCGTTCGACGCTGCAAATACTCGGTTCGTCTAATCAAGGATTATTTTTTCGCAATTAATGCAGAGGCATAAGAATGTGTCGTCGTCGTCTGGCTCAGTCACGGACTCTGGAGTCGAGTACGTGGCTTATTTATTCCCCTTGGCCTCTTATTGATGCAAACTGTAGTCTCCGGACAGTTAAGAAAGATAGAGCGTTTGGCATGACTAAAAACTTTCCGGTGGATGGCATCCCTCCCCTGTTACCTGAAAAAGACAAGTCCTCGAGAACGAAACATCTTTCCCACCTATCCAATTCCAAAATCGCTGCTCAAAATCCGACCTCCCGTCCCAAATCCCATAGTCGAAGCTACTCCCACTCCCCCTCTACACCATCAGCAACTCTGGTTAGGTTACTTCGTGCACAAGAATCGACGACAAAAGAGACCAAAGCATTATTAAATGTCGCTCTCTCACAGCTGGACTCTGCGTCTGCTCGTGCAGCCAAAGCCGAAGCCCAAATCTCCGCTCGACAAACTGCGTCGCTCTTATCTCATACCCAGCTCACAGAAAACGCCGCACGCGCAGAGGAAGCTGCTTCTCGCGCTCGTAGAGAAGCCCAAAATTACAAGCTGCAGCTATGGCTGAAAGACGAAGAAATTCGGAAGGAAAGAGAACGGGTGAGAGCGGAAGAACATATGCGGGCAGAGGCAGAGCAAGAAGCTGAACGAGCAAGGAGTTTAGCTAGGAAATGGAGAGGGGAAGGGAGAATCCTTAAAGCAAAGGAAGAGGGAAGACGAGAAGGATACGGAGAGGGACTGAAGAGGGGAAGATTAGTTATTGCAGCAGCTGTTGCCGCTAGTGAGTCTGGATACGGGGATAGGAGACTTGTAGGAGATGGTGCCGCATATATTGAGGAATACGACGACGCACCGTTCAATCAACCGCGAAGACGAAGAGAGCAGTCAAGGAGTCGTGGCACTCGCCCAAGAAAAAGTGAACCTGGCTCGACTGCACCTCCTTCTCGTCGGGAACGTGTCGATTTGTCTTCTACACGACCTCCGCCATCTGAAATGGTTCAGTATCAATCCCCTTCGCCTGCCGAACCAGTTCAAGAACCAATACAAGAACCTCCGCCGCCGTCAATACTGGAATCGAGTTCGATGATTCGCGGGGCCCGCTCCATCCAAGTTGATTCGCCTCTGTTTCAACCCGAACGAACCAACTCGACATTATCTTCTCGTTCCCGACAACTCCAAACAGTCGTTCTCTCTCCGCCTGAAAGCCATCCAACTCAAACTCAGATATTCGTTCATGAATCTCCTCCTCCTCCTGTTTTTCCTGAACCTGCTCCGACCATACCAGAACCTGAACCTGAAGTATATACCTTTCCCACACCAAATGTGCCTCTAATCTTGGAACAACAACAACAACAACATGATTCAACTCCAATACCCATTCCACCACCAATCTCCCAAGTCCCATTTGCGCCTGGAATTCTCCCTACTGCTCCTTCAACTTTCCTGCAACATGCTCAATATGCACCTCCTGAGCCAGAACCGCAGCCGCCCGTTCAACCAACATATTTCCCAATGCCTGCTCCACCAGTCCAAGTGATCATCACACCCGCAGAGGAAGACAGAGACGTCCAAACGCCTTCGACGATGACTTCAATGACGAATGAACATTCTTTGAACGGCCTTGGCTTCTTAAGCGACTTTCCCGCTGTAACGTCTGTAGCTGGCTCTGCGGTATCTCTGGGGTCAGGAGGGTCCACAGGACTAAATCGAGCTGACGGAGGTCGCTTTGATCCGGGTTTCTTGAGTACAATACACGAACATTCGAGGGAGGGTACTGCGTTTGGTGGTGAAGAGGATGGAACTGCTAGAGGCATGAGTCCGAGATATGTGGATCAGTGGAGGAGGAGTCTAGGAGGGGTGAGTTTGAATCACACTTTCAATCTTTTTCTTTCAAAGAAATCTGATATTCGATTCTAGCAACCGTATTCACCTGGTGGCAATTCCGGAAATGATTTACTGAGACCGCCTTCGTCGACTTCCAATTCCAATTCGAGGAGACGAAGACCATCGGCGTTGGATTTGGATGTAGAGTTGGATAGACAGCTTTCGTCTGGAAGTACCAGTTCCAGGAGTATCAATATTAAAGTAGAACCTCCAGTGAGTACTCTTATATACCTAAATGTAATTTCTCAAAGCCACTCTCACATGTACAGTCCCATCCAACATCTCCTTCCCCAGACCCCCGGAACCACCAAAACGACCGCTTCCATCGAGGTAACCAGGACCACCACTACGGGTACACAGCAAATGAACATCCTCCACAAGACGAAGCCTTTCTCAGTCCACACCATGCTCCGCTCACTCTCAGTGCCGAACATGATGAAGGTCCAGTCATTCCAAGTATCAAAGAAGAATCAGACGAAGACGATTACGATGATCACGATTATCCCAACTCTAGGTCGTTAAATTCGGGATCATCGTCACCCGTGCAACTGTACCCACTTTCAATTGTCGACTCTCTCCCGCCAGGGTTTGTGCCTACCCCGAATGGCGGTCATCTTATTTCACTACAACAACAGCACAAACTTAGAAACGGGTCGCATCCTGGTCAAATTGCAAGCGTTGGATATGTTTCTGGTATTGGTGGAGGGGGACAACCTAGAGGCGTACCTGGAGGGTTTTACGCGCATGCCAGCAATCTGAATGCCCATGATCAGAACAGACGTCATCCGTACGGTGTTTCCAGCATTCGTGGCGATGGTGATGATTATAGCAGAACAGGATCGTCTTCGTCTCGCTCGAGTTCCGCTGCCGGTTCGAGCTTGAGTACTGAGC
This sequence comes from Lentinula boryana, assembly GCA_027886635.1. Lineage (NCBI taxonomy): Eukaryota > Fungi > Basidiomycota > Agaricomycetes > Agaricales > Omphalotaceae > Lentinula > Lentinula boryana. Next base: position 49,618 of record MU790682.1, read on the forward strand.
TGGGTAGACCGAATAAATATCCGCGGAGCAAGGGCGGTGCGTCTAATAGACGTAGAAGTGGAGGGCTGACTTCCACGTTTCCGCCTACTACGATGAGCGATGGTGGATACGAATCCAATAACGAATATAGCAATGGTGATGGTGTTACCTTAGGTGGGATCTATGCCATGCCTGCAAGTAACCCAAATAGCTTGAACCGAAGCACGTTGAGGGATAAGTCACAATACGGATCTGTGGGTAACGTACCCGCTGCCGCTGCTATTGGAGGTAGTTCTAGAATGCCAATGTCCATGCCCGAACCATCTCTACCCCAATACGGACACAGCTCGATGCCTGAACCTTCTGTCCCTCAATACCCATACAACTCAGACGCTACAAGACATTCCACTCCTCTTGGCGACACATTGAGAACAGTTCCCATGCCTGAACCCACGGTGCCTCTATATCCTTCCACGGGTCCCAGTGGTTCTTTCCTTGAAGGGCAACGGAATATAAGTCTTGGTGCTGGTGGACGACAGAGATCCTTGAAAAGGACAAAAGGAGCTGTTTCAAGGGTAGGAATGGAGGTGCCAGAGCCGTCTGTACCTCAGTATCGAACCTCGAACGCTCGAGGCTATGGAACTCAAACTCCAGGAGATAGTAGAGGCGGTTCGAGGATGACTCCAGCTGCCGTTTCAATGCCAGATCCTAGTGTCCCGCAATACAACATACCTAGTCAAGGGTATGCTGGAGCGTATCAGACTCCAGGTGGTGATTCGAGGATGATCCCACCGGCAGTGTCTATGCCAGAACCTACTGCAACTGAGTATCCAGCAAATGTTCATCAAACCCCCGGGGCTGCTAATGCTTCGTCAAGGATAACTCCAGCGGTTATGCCAATGCCCAAGCCAAACGTACTTCCTCAACATGATCAGTACGCGACGTATGGAATGTCGGGGTATCATACGCCGACTCCGGGAGGAGGAACCGCGGGAGCATCGAGGATGGTTTCTCCTGCAATGTCGATGCCGGAACCTTCTGTGGGATCGTCGACGGTGGCAGGGACGGGTGTACCAGCTGACGGGACATCGAGGATGACAACTCCTGCGATGTCCATGCCAGAACCTTCCGTGGATTCAACTGTTACTGTTAAAGGTATTCCTGCTGGCGGAACCTCGTGGATAACTGCTCCAGTTGTCCCCATGCCGAATCATCCCGTAGGGTTGGCTGCTAATGGTACTCCTGCAAGAGGTATGTCGAAGATGACTGCTCCAGTAGTACCCATGCCTGAGCCTTCCATGGGATCGACTGCTAATGGTATTCCGGAAGGAGGTGTGTCGAGGATGACTGTTCCAGTAGTACCCATGCCTGAGCCTTCCGTGGGATCAACTGCCAATGATACTCCGGCAGGAGGTGTGTCGAGAATGACTGCTCCGGTGATCCCCATGCCTGAGCCGTCCGTAGGTTCAAACATCGCTGGTGATACTCCGGCGGGTAGGACATCGAATTCAAGAATGACTGTTCCAGTACTTCCCATGCCTGAGCCTTCTGTGTCGTCGACTCTTGCGGGTACACCGTCTGGCGGGACATCGAGGATGACTGCTCCGGTAATCCCTATGCCTGAACCTTCGGTAAGTCATTCAGGAGCAAGTCCTCTAGCTGCCGAGCCATTTTCGATGATGCCAGGCTCATTCACACCGGGACGAAGTTCTTCCTCTTCTGGTCCCCGGTTTATTCCTCCCGCTATTCCGATGCCGGAGCCTACGGTACCTCAATACGGCTCAGAAGCAGGCTCACAGGATATAGTCTCAATGCCGGAGCCTTCCGTGCCCCAATTCGGGGTGAGCGTTGGTAGTTCTCCTGCCAGGGAACCCATTTCTAGAATCACCGCTCCAGCTGTACCGATGCCTGAACCTACTGTCCCTCAAGTGGTTCATCAGGAAAGCACTGCCACTCCTGCAGATGGTGAATCGAGGATGACTGCTCCCGCCATGTCTATGCCAGAACCTGCTATTTCCGCGAAGGCTCTTTCAAAGACTCAGAAAAAGAAACAGAAGAAGAAAGGAGGAATTTCAATGCCTGAACCTGAAGTACCTCAGTATGATATATCTTCAACTGCCGCGGCAGGTAGTTCTTCAGCGATCACAATGCCAGAACCATCTGTTCCCTCTTTCGATACCCAGCCCATCATAACTCCGAGTGGAGGTGCTTCAAGGATGATACCTCCGACGATACCAATGCCTGAGCCATCATCGAATGTCACAGCTCCGATGATACCTATGCCAGTACCTAATATCGGTACGCCGTCGTTGTCCATGGGTGGGAATGTGTTACCACCCAGTAGCCCCTCGATGTCGACATCAGGTTGGGGGCTAGGCGGTTCAGGAGGGTGGGGCCTCGATGCTAGTGCCGGTGGTAGCGGTGGTTTTGGCTCACCCAACATGTCAAATCAACGGATGAGTATACATAGTATGCATGCAGGGACTACACCGGTTACTGTTTCTCAGCCGTTACCCGTTCCTAATCCGATCCCTGGTCCGTTGAGGAAAGGATTAGGAATGAAGTCGATTGGTTCTTCACCGGCGAGTAGTGTGGATTCGACGACGAGAAGAAATACGGAGGCAAATAAAGGATCAAAGGGTTTGCAAAAATCCGCGCGCGCAAGGGGAATGACGACATCAGCTTGGGGAAATTGAGTTGAAGATTGAGTATAATTGATGATGATCACACGACTTTTGAATGATCTTTATGTGTTATGTATGATATTATGGAAATTTGGATCAACTTTATTGGATAGTGGACACTCAATTGTACAGAACTATAGATTTAGAATTGGTCAAAGGCACCTTGACCAAGGTCTATGCAGCGAGCGAGCCAACTCATGTGTATCATGGCTTTTTGTATATGACTGGTTGTTTTTCTCAAGACGCTCATCTCTTTTCTCTGCAATCAGCATCTCACAGGATGCATGCAGAGTATCTCTGCCGCTCTTTTCTTCTTTCATTCGTAGGGACTGTGTA
>MU790683.1:0-52475 GCA_027886635.1 Lentinula boryana
GCGAGTGAATTGAATCGGATATTGAATTTACGAACCGATTCGTTTTCCTTCATCCTTAAATTCCCGAGCTTATCCTCGGCATCCCCCTGAGCGTCATAAAGACCGAAATTGTCTTGTAACTCCTTCACGAGCGCCGCAAAAGAGCTGGTCCACATAGGAAGTGCGACCGCGTTGGGATTGAGGATATCCGGCTCGAACCATTCGCGAGCAGATCCACCCAGATAGGAAAGGGTGTAAGCTATCTTCCTTTGATTGGTAAAGTAATTAGGACGATCGAGGAAGACGAGGGATAAGGAAACAAGGAAAGATTTGAGCTTTCGAGGTTCAAGACCATCGAAGACATCAGGTTCTCGAACTTTAGCTTTACCCGATTCGGAGGGTTCTGTTCGTAGATTTGCGATAGCATTACCTAATCCATCGAGTGTTCCTCGGAAAGCTTGGAAAGTTTGTAAAAACTCCCGTTCGGAGGAGTTATTGTTCGGTGGGAATATGGGTCTCCTAGGACTCCCTGGTCCATTGGATCCTCCACCACCTGGCCCGCCTGGTCCTCCCGGCCCACCGGGTCCACCTGGTCCATCAGGTCCTTCGTCATCCGGTCCACTCGGATCGGCCAGATTATTGCTAGGACCTCCCAACTCTTCTTCGACCTCTCGATCTTCTCGAACTTCTTCTTCGAGTTGATCTTCTCCATCTTGGTCTTCCTGGCCTTCAGGAATTTGAGTATGTTCCGGTGCATTTTGGGCCAAAATTTGTCCGAAGATAGTAGCTGCTGTCGGAGATGGAGGGATGATTGTTGATGAAGATTCGGTTACCGTTCGAGTTGACCTTCGTGGTGTTCGAACTTGAACCAGTGTTCCAGTTGCGGTGTAAAGGGTTTGAATTTTATAATCCAATGTTTCGGTGTTGCCGCCAATAGCGAATTCGAGATTCACTTCCGTAGTGGGAAGTGCTGTCGATGTCGTTGGCCCGAATACATTGGTTCGTCTTCGACCTCCTAAGGCCGAGATTGATTCTGAATATGGCGCAAATGATTGTGCATTGGCGAGAAAAGGGTTTGGCTCTTCAGGCAGATTCGGTACATCCGAATTATCCGTGGTTCCGGTGAGAGTTCTTGCCCGGTTCCGTCGTGCTTGTCGAGTCACTGGAGGCGCCATAGAATGTAAAAGATGATAAGCGACAATAGCGAGAAGCAGTTTAAATATACTGTTAAGACCGTGCCGGTGAGGTTCCGTAGGGTCTTAGGTAAAAGGAGTTAAGTGTGATTGAGTTCAACGGGATCGGTCTCGATCGAGATAGCGAACGACGATCTAAGATCGTTAGTCGATGTACGGAAAGATGAACTAGAACCTTAGCACCACTATCGGTAGTGCCCTCGCCTTGTCGCGTGGTTCCGTGGATGTTCAAGATGATGAAGAGAGTATAAGAGTGAAGAAGACGTCCGGAGATCATTCGTTTATAGTGCGAACGATGATGAAGAAGGATAGAGATTTGGACGGAGTTCAGCAACGATCTAAGTTGATATTTAAACTGGAGAATTATCTACAAGATGCTACAGTATTTATACCTTGTAATCTAATTGTCAAAACTATAACAATAAGAGTACTAACTAAACCGATAAGAATCCGGATAGTCCACAGTAATAGAAATAAAAGATAATTAAAGAACAATAGTGTGAGAAATACTCGTATCCGATAGTTCGAATACTTCGTGAGGTTCGATCGCAGATCGAAGAGAAATAAAAGGTACTAAGTCAAATACCGAAGATCGAAGAACCGATCGACGATCAAAGGCTCGGAAGCATACCTATAACACACCCATCATACCCATTATACATTTCTGATTTTGCTGATGTTCTGCCCATGTTGTCCCAAAAGTTGGCGTCATCCCACTCGCTTCACGAAACCACTGTATTAACATTTAGTATGTAGTAGTCTATGCCCGGAAGTCAACTTGATTCTCTTCTTGGAGATTTCTGGGGGTGACATGGTCGAAATGATCAACAATGGCCACCGTTAGTGAGGACTCGGGACGTGATTCGCGAGAAAGTCATTCGCATCCTCACACCGTACTATCATCTCGGTCAAGATGTAAAACCCTCTCCTGGATTTCGTCTACGTAAGACCCTCAGATTGGTTTCCAAGAATTGCCCGGCTAACGTCCAACTACATAGAACACCATCGGCCCGCCATATGTCAATGATACTGCGGGTTACAGGAATGTAGTACGAAAGTCTGGAACGGGCGGAACTTATCAAGGAAATTGGGATGTCCAGTGTCACCGTTCTCTTGAAGAACACGGGTGGCCTACCATTGAAGAAGCCCAAGGATGTTGCAGTGCTTGGTATGTCCATTCTGTTCGCTTACGGAGGCTTAGTAATTTAAGTCTGTGCTTCAGGAAACGGACGCTACGGATAACATGTATGGTGCCAACTCTTGCGGTGCGACCAACAGCGCTTGTTTGATTAAACAATCTTGTGCGTTCTACGCGGTCTTGCGCCCTCCTCCTTCTCTATTCGTGCTCATCGTACTCAATCGTACTCTAGAATGTAGTACCTTGACAAATCGGATTCGGAGCTGGCTCAGCCTGAGCTTACTTATTCGCCCTACATCTACATCATCACTCCTCTCGATGCGCTCAAACAAAGAGCGATCCAGGATAATACTGAGGGTTTGGGAGCATTTGTGTTTTCTATTCTTTTCCAGAATTTCCCGCCCCCCCTTTCATCTCAATCATCCTCTAGAAAGTTCAGGCAATGGGTTGCAGATAGCAACTTTAGTAGCACCGCAGAAGCAGCGATCGCGACGATGCTTCCTTCTTTCCAATGTCGCTAATCGTTTTTGTTTAATCGATGGTACGGCAGGGGGGGAATGGACGCTCCGAGTCTCGACTCCTTACAGACGACGCCGACTTTTTCTCGTGGCTCAAGGGCTGTCAACTATTCATTCATCCAACGTTGTTGTACTAGTCATTCACGCGACCGGTGGGTGTGGTTAATATTGAAAAATGGGCAGACCATCCCACTAACGTTACCGTTAACCGCGGATTATCGCTGCCTACGTCCCCTGGGGCAAGAATTCAGGGTGCCAGGTGCCAGGTCTCGCCGTCTCGCCGTCGTTCCCTGTTTTCAAGTATGGTTGATGGTGATGTTTCGCCCAGTGGTAAGAATTCCGCAGTGGACGTGGACGGTGGGGTGGGGGCAAGAGTTTGTTTGTTTGGGACTCTGGACTTACCCCCGTAAGGTGCGAGGATTCAATTCTACTTGAACTTGAACTTGAACTTGAACTTGAACTTGAATCCTGATGGCTGTACTGACGAATCTTTCTCAGCCTAATGGTCATTGGTATCGTCCACTGATATGGTTGTAAGTAAGTATTCCCCGCAGTCGAAATTTCATCGAAGGAGTAGTATTTTTATTTATTGATTATCGCTGGGTACGATCTACTATCCCGTTCAGAATTTCAGAATTTGAATTTTAAATTAGCCTGCTCAAAGTTCTATTCTTACAATAGGTACTATGACAAGAAACAACAACATTACCATTACTCCTCGTTATGCTTCGTGCATCCGAGTCGTTGCTGGTTTTATCTGAAATCACCGTTGACTCAAACGTTCTTTTCATTCAGAATTCAGAGAATTCAGAGGATTCGGAATTCGGATTCGGCCTGTCGGTTGTACACGACTTTCGATATGATATGAATACTCGAAGCTTACCCATCTCCGAGTCCAAGAAGGGATACCAAGGGATACCACTGGCCCACCGAGTCTATCATGGATACTACTGCCGAATCGTTTGTCGGCTGAGACGGTAACAACTCTCTCTCTCTACGACCGTCCTCCGAGTCTTCACTGCCCTCTGTCAAAAGAGTCACTTGAACACCGGGAATTACTTATACCGGAAGGTGAAGTTGCCCAACTGGCAGCTGGTCAGTCCGACACGGCTTCTTCGGAGACTCTATGTGACCCGATACTACTTACTTACTGTTCTTTAGTTCTTTAGTTCTTTAGTACATATCACATATCTATTCCCGAGGACGGCCAACCCATCCGTGTCCTCAGAGGTTTTCGAATCTCGATAAGGGTCAAGGTCAAGGACATCAATAATCAATAATCAATTAATCAAACCCCGGACAAAGTCAACTTACCGCTACATGTACATTAGTACATTAGTACATTTTGCTATCCATCGCAAAGATGGTCATTGGTCAGTGCCTGGTCCTAGTAGTCAACAGTGGGCTAACACTGCACTGGTAAGTATGTATTCCTAATGGAACCAGGAACGTTCACGATTTATGTATTTATGTCGGCGCCTAGCTCTCGAATCTTTTGCCTCTCGTGAGTACTTACCTGTTGTCACCTTGTAATCTAAGGGTAACATACATATCATATCATATCTTGAACTTCTTGAACTTCTGGAACTTCTTGAACTCTGGTCAATTACATTACCATTACCATTACCATTACCTTACCATTACCTTACAGAAAATGAACTCCGGCTTAGTACTTAGTACTTACGAACCACCCATCCTCGAAATATTAATAACGGTAGGATTCATGACTCATGATTCAATACGAACGACCGTGTTTTCCTCCCCTTCATTCATCATGAACGCACAACGCAACAAAGAAGCATGTCAGTCAGGACAATTCAATTCAATCCGATCGAAGATTCGCAGTTGGATAACATATCTCGAATCTCGAGGTTCATTTCCGTGGAAATCCCTTGATAGCTTAGCTTAGCTTAGGTCGTAAGTAAGTAAGTAAGTAAGTAGTATTGAACCTTGAACCTGGGAGGCAGTTTTGCCAGTTTTCTCAGTTTTCTTGCTATCGAGCGGATTAGTAGTGCCGTGGATTTGATACTTGATACCCTATGTACCTATGTCCTTGGTATTACCCCGTCTGACAGATACTGGACACCGTCTTTTCTTTCGTTCAATGGAGGATTGCAAGATAATTGACACCCAAGAACAAGGGAAAGCAAACAAAGAAAGTAACAAAGAAAGCAACAAAGAAAAAAAGGAGGACAATCGGCACGAATAATGACAAGTTCTTTCCTCCAATTTGAGACCGCGTTTTTCGTTTCGTTTCGTTTCGCTCGGTATGTTGATTGAATGATTTTCTTGTATGTATTACTATACCCTGCTGTAAAGCTGTAAGTAAGTCCCATTTTCTTACAGGTAAATAAAATACCCTACTTACTTACTTACTTACTGTTGATACTTTTTGATCTTAAGTATCCAAGTCCGACATCCGACATCCGATGCCATTCTGCCAACTGAATTCTCCCTTTCCCTTTCCTCTGTCCTCTGTCAAATCATGCTCGGGTGTCGTCTTGAACGAATGTGCAATTGACGAAGCATTATCATTACTCCTGTTCTCAAGAATGGGACTCTGGACTACCGCCCGTAAGCTGCGAGGATTCAATTCTACTTGAACTTGAACTTGAACTTGAACTTGAACTTGAACTTGAACTTGAATTTGAACTTGAACTTGAACTTGAATCTTGAATCCTGATGGCTGTACTGACGAATCTTTTCTCAGCCTAATGGTCATTGGTATCGTCCACTGATATGGTTGTAAGTAAGTATTCCCCGCAGTCGAAATTTCATCGAAGGTAGTATTTTTATTTATTGATTATCGCCGGGTACGATCTAAGTACTATCCCGTTCAGAATTTCAGAATTTGAATTTTTTAAATTAGCCTGTTCAAAGTTCTATCTTTACAATAGGTACTATGACAAGGAACAACAACATTACCATCAACTCCTCGTTATGGTTCGTGCATCGTTGCTGTAAGTTATCTGAAATCACCGTTGACTCAAACGTTCCTTTCATTCAGAATTCAGAATTCAGAGAATTCGGATTCGGCCTGTCGGTCGTACACGACTTTCGATATGATATGATACTCGAAGCTTAACCATCTCCGAGTCCAAGAAGGGTTCCAAGGGATACCACTGGCCCACCGAGTCTATCATGGATACTACTGCCGAACCGTTTGTCGGCTGGGACGGTAACAACTCTCTCTCTCTACGACCGTCCTCCGAGTCTTCACTGCCCTCTGTCAAAAGAGTCACTTGAACACCGGGAATTATAATTATACCGGAAGGTGAAGTTGCCCCAGCTGGCAGCTGGTCAGTCCGACACGGCTTCTGAGACGCTATGCGACCCGATACTACTTACTGTTCTTTAGTTCTTTAGTTCTTTAGTACATATCACATATCTATTCCCGAGGACGGTCAACCCATCCGTGTCCTCAGAGGTTTTCGAATCTCGATAAGGGTCAAGGTCAAGGTCAAGAACATCTGAATAATCAATAATCAAACCCCGGGGAAAGTCAACTTACCGCTCACATTAGTACATTAGTACATTAGTACATTTTGCTATCCGTCGCAAAGATGGTCATTGGTCAGTGCCTGGTCCTAGTAGTCAACAGTGGGCTAACACTGCACTGGTATGGTATGTATTCCTAATGGAACCAGGACTCACGTTCACGATTTTATGTATTTATGTCGGCGCTCAGGCTAGCTCTCGAATCTTTTGCCTCCTCGTGAGTACTTACCTGTTGTCACCTTGCAATTCCAAGGTTAACATACATACATATCATATCTTGAACTTCTTGAACTCTGGAACTCTTGAACTCTGGAACTCTGGTCAATTACATTACCTACATTACCATTACCTTACAGAAAATGAACTCCGGCTTAGTACTTAGTACTTTACGAACCACCCATCCTCGAAATATTAATAACGGTAGGATTCATGATTCAATACGAACGAACGACCCGTGTTTTCCTCCCCTTCATTCATCATTCATCATTCATCATAAACGCAATGAACGCACAACGCACAACGCAACGCAACAAAGAAGCATGGTCAGGATGCATGGTCAGGATGCATGGTCAGTCAGGATAATTCAATTCAATTCAATCCGATCGAAGAATTCGCTTCGATTCGCGGTTGGATATGTTATATTATCTATATCTTCGAATCTTCGAATCTCGAGGTTCATTTTATTTCATTTCCGTGGAAATCCATTGACCCTTGATAGCTTAGCTTAGCTCGTAAGTAGTAAGTAAGTAAGTAAGTAAGTAAGTAAGTAAGTAAGTAGTATTGAACCTTGAACCTTGAACCTGGGAGGCAGTTTTGCCAGTTTTGCCAGTTTTCTTTGCTATCGAGCGGATTAGTAGTACCGTGGATTTGATACTTGATACCCTATGTACCTATGTCCTTGGTATTACCCCGTCTGACAGACACCGGACACCGTTTTTTCTTTCGTTCAATGGAGGATTGTAAGATAATTGACACCCAAGAACAAGGGAAAGCAAGCAACAAAGAAAAAAAGAGGACAATCGGCACGAAATAATGACAAGTTCTTTCCTCCAATTTGAGACCCGCGTTTTCGTTTTCGTTTCCTGACTTACAAACCCGTTTCGTTTCGTTTCGTTTCGCGAGGTATGTTAATTGAATGATTTTCTTGGATGTATTACTATACCCTGCTGTTAAGTAAGTCCCATTTTCTTACAGGTAAATAAAATACCCTAAGTACTTACTTACTGCTGATACTTTTTGATCTTAACTTTTTGATCTTATCTCAAGTTTGAAGTGACAAGTCCGACGACATCCGATGGCATTCTGCCAACTAAATTCTCCCTTTCCCTTTCCCTTTCCCTTTCCCTTCCTCTGTCATCAATCATGCGAGGGATGCTCGGGTGTCGTGTTGAACGAATGCGCGATTGACGACGAAGCATTACTTTTACCATTACCATTACCATTACCATTACCATTACTCTTACTCTTACTCTTACCTCCTGTTCTAAGTTCTAAGTTCTAAGTTCCAAGTTCTAATCAATCCACACCATAACACCATAACACCATAACCAAGGTACATCATACATTCCATAACCAAGGTACATTATACATTATACATTATACATTCCCGTGCGTTACCCAACTTGTCCCAAACGTAGTCCTCCCAATAGTCAAGTCTCCCATACCCATACCCATACCCATAGGATGGCGAAACAGAAACAAGCTTGGTTAACCAAGAACCAAGAACCAAGAAGCAAGCAAGCAGGAAAGTTCTTTTCGCTCGAACGTTGAACGTTGGACATCTTATCGCCTTTACACGTCACGAACATCACGAACCAACGAACCAACGAGAATCATCACGAACCAACGAGAATCATCACGAACCCATCACGGTGTGTATGTAGTATGGCCGGGGGGTGGACACTGGGGATCTTCGTTTTCTCGGCGTTTCATCATCCCTGCAATGCAATGCAATGCAATGCAATGCAATGTAATGAGGTGAATGAGGTGTGTTTGACTAGCGTGCGAAGTTTCACTTTCACGTCAAAGTGTGTGGTTCGTGGTTCGTGGGTTCTTGTGTTCATAGAGGTTCATAGGGGTTCATGGTGTTCATGGTTCATGCCCTCCCCCTCCCTCCCCCAAATTCGAATCGTGTTTTCTGCCAACTGCCAATGCACGCAGCTTCGGAATTCATTCATCAAACATGAGATGATGAGAATGAGATGAAGAGAATGAATGAGAATGAGATGAATGAGAATTGAGAATGAATGAAATGAAGAGAACGAGATGAAGAGAACGAGATGAAGAGAATGATTCTGAAACTGATTCTGAAACTGGTCCTTCTCTGTTACCGTGGTTGCAAACACACAAACACAGTCAGCTTGCTGCTGATTTCACTTTACGCAGATACGCAGATACGCAGATACGCAGGATTCGGGTCGATGTATAGTATAGTATAACGATAAAAGAAGAAGTCCCTAGTCTGATATTCATATTAAATATTAAAGATAAGTAAGTAATTAAAGATAAGTAGAGGCAAGTAGGAGCCTCAAAGTAGCTCAAAGATGCTCAAAGTGCTCTTCGGCGAATCCGCCTCGATATGAACGTAATCCTTGACGCAAAAGAAGATTTGCAACGCCGACGCCGTTGAGTTGACAGTTGACAGTTGATCGATAATCTTTACACAACTCAACTCGACTCGAGAAATGAGTTTTTGGATGTAACGGATCGCGGATCGCGGATCGCAAAGCCGGGTTTGGTTATGAGAGAAAGGAGAGAGAAAGAAGAGAGAAAGAATTGAGAAAGAAGAGAGAAAGAAAGAAGAGAGAAAGAAGAAGAGAAAGAATTATGGGGTCGTGGAACGGTGTAAGACAAATGGGGATTTCATGGGGACAAGCTTTAGCGAGGTCACGAATACGAAAAACGGGCCCATTATTATTACTTATTAAAACGTCCGCCCCGAGTCCAAGTCCGTCGAGAATCCCAAAAAAACGTAAGTAACTGTTACACCCACCGCTGCGCGGCAATCAAACGTGTTCTAGAATCTAAATAACCTTTCAATCAAGAGAAGCTCAAGGAAAGAGCCCACACACTTTTTCATGCGATTTTTTTTCTTCTTCTCTCTCTTTCTGTTTACTTACCCTCTCCTAGGACCTACTCTAATCCTGATAGGTTAAAAAAACTGCCCTCTCTCTCTCTCTCTCGAGTCTCGCTGTCTCTCTCGCTGAGCTCAACCCTCAACGTTCAACGTTCAACCCTCTTCTTCTCTTTCTTTCTTTCTGGACCCCTCACCCCTCACTCTTCACCCCTCACCCCTCACCACTCACCCCTCACTCTTCTTCTTCGCCCCTCACCACTCACCGCTCACTCTTCTTTTAACATGGCTGGTAGATTGTGGATCTCACTCTGGTTCATCCTAACCGCACCATTGATGTTATGGGATGCTGGGTTTTGTCTGATGAGGTGTGTGTGTGTGTTTATCATAATCACTTATATATACCCACTTTTCTTTCTTTCTTTCTTTACGCTCTTTACGCGTTCATTCATTCACTAACCAATCTATTCCATTCCATTCCATCCTATCCCATTCCATCCTATCCTATCCTATCCTATCCTATCCTAATCTATACACACACACAGACCACGTTCCATGGTCGGAGGCGACCTGCATTGGATATGGGCCTTCTACGAGTTCTATGGCGATGTAGACCATGTCCGTCCTTTTCTCGTTTCTCGTTTCTGCTCATCCCTTATAAATCCCTTATAAATCCCTTATAAACCTCTTTCAACGCCTTCAACGCTCTGGCTTTTGTTGTGCTTTGTGCTTTGTGCTTTGTGTGTGGTTGCTTTTGTGTGTGTGGTGTAGGTCTACGGTGTAAAAGCGTTTGAAGACGGTGAAGGGTTCGCTAATGCAGCTGGTACGTCGTGATAACTTCCTCACTTCTCGCAAGGGAACGATTACCCATCTCATATCCATCTCGTGTCAGCTGTCTTAAACGTCATTGAAAACATCTTCGGTGTACGTTCTCTCTCCCCTCTTCTCTTCCTGCCCTACTCCAACCCCCCATTCACCCCTTACCCCCTTACCCCATTCCCCCATCCCATCCCCTCCCCTCCCCTCCCCCCAAAAAAACTCCCCCCCAAAAGATCCTCTACCTCACCACAACCCACCTCCTCCCTTCCCCCCTCGCTCCTCTCGCAGGATACACCGGCTCAGCCATGACCCTCTCCAAAACCCTCCTTTACGTCTCTCAGGAGTATTTTTGTGGATTTTGCGCTATTGGGCATAATTCGGTGGCTGGGATGGTGGGGTATTGGGTGGTTCCGAATGTGTGCGTTGATTTGTTCACGAAGACTATAACTTTGACTCTTTCCCTTTGCAGTGCTTGGATAACGATATCGGGGTTGATAATGTATCACCTTGGGAAGGATATCGTACGGAGCTTGAGGGTGACTAGTACTAGGGTGACCAGTGGGAGAGTAAAATGCGAATAAACGAAGTGTGAATAACGGATAATATGCATGTTGTACCTTTTACCTGTCGTTTTCGTTTCGTTTCACGGTATCCCCATATCCCCATATCACCATATCCGCACTAGAGTGTTACCCAGTACATCAAGTACTCTTTACCACTTGTACATAGGTTATTTATTCATTCATTTATTTCAATGCAAAGTCAATAGCTGCTTGTCATGTTGACAAGGAAAGAGGGGGGTATAGCTCAGCTGGGAGAGCAGCAGACTGAAGTTCAAGGAGTTCAGGAGTTCACGAGTTCACGAGTTCTGAAGGTCCCGCGTTCGATCCGCGGTACCCCCAATCTTAATACCAATTTTTTTTGTTCGTTTTGTTCGTTTTTTGATTTTTTGAGTTTTTCATTGACATTTGAACATTGGCACTGAGCACTCAGCAGAATCCACCTGATCTCAGGTATTTCTTTTTTTTTTTTTGTTCAAGATAGGATAGGATAGGATAGGATAGGATAGGATAGGATAGGGATAAATACTATAAATACACTTGGTTGGAGTTGTCAACATATGAGCGGTGAATGTGGAAAATATAAAATATAAAATATGAGCATTATCGTTCCGTTCGTTCGTGCTTCAAATCTATGTACTGGGCAGTGGGGACCCAACTTCAGATTTAAAGCATTGATTTTGAGCGAGAACGCGCGCGCGGTTACATAATTCTGGCGGAAAAAGCGCCTCCCACGATCAAAAGAAGCGCTCTCAGGGAAATTCTGTTCAAAGCGACCAACCATCTCACAATGCGAACGTCAACTGTTCGACTGGCTGTATCTCTTTTAACCAGATCATACACTCTTCAAGAAGCCAATGCTGCTCTACTACCGCCAAAACCGTAAGCTCTTGTCGCGTTTGGCCGCTGGGCGACCCCGGGGGGGGGCTACCAATAACCAATACCCAAAAAAACTTAAAACTTTTCCCCACAGACTATTCCGCCACATCCTACGGTCTCATCGGAATTTATCACCGGAAATGCGGTCTCTAGGAGATGACTATGTGAAAGCTGGTTTGTAATTATTCTTCTTCTACTTACTACTTACTACTTACTACTTACTACTACTAACTATAACATTTCTCTCTGGGAATTGGTTTTTCACAAACTCACACAAACCTTCCCGGCCAAGTCTAGAATTCCGTCGTCATCGAGCAGTTACCAATCCAATTCATATCATCGGCTTTCTTTCGGAATGGAAACTCTATTTGGAGGGATTACCAGCTGCGAAGGATGGGGATGGGGAGAGGTTCTCAGGACAGAGATTAGATACGTCTTTGTTAGAAAAGGTGGGTTCGAGACTCAAGCAGTACTTATACAGCTTTTCTGCAATCTGCAATCTGCAATTCTCTGTAATGGTAATGAACCTCCCTCCCTCCCCTTTTCTCTCTCTAGATGTCTTCGGAGCAGCTGGGGCAGTTATACGAGTTAATGCAGGCTACGAAAGATGTTTGGAGAAGCCCCCTGTGAATAAGGTATGTAATAAACGGGAAAGATCCGGGGAAAAACTTTTTTAGTGATATGTATCGTTCCCTTCGGAAAACTATCGCGCTCCCCCCCAATCCAGATTCCAGACTGCTTATTTATAATTTTAGTACTCAAAACGCACACAATAGGTCATTGTAAACCCTCCGCCCTACCGCCTACCGGTATGCTATGTAATACGTATTTATCCATGTGAAAAGATTCTGCTTCCTCTTTTCCCCGGCTACGTGTGAGGAAAATATTAAGTATGATACAGTATCTATGAATCCCTTTTCATCATCGGAACTCTTTGAATCCCCCAAGTCCGCCAATACGTCAGATGTGATCACGTTGGTTGGTTGGGCTTTTTGGCTACATACTTAAAAGCCTGCTATAAATCCCTCGACAAACAAAATTTCCACGGTTCAAGTTTTATCGAGCCCTTTTACTCTCTCCTCTAGGCTCTTACTTATCAATCAATGTCGCAGTCAGCTGTGAGTGATACTAGTAACGATTCTCAAACTGACTGAAAGGGTTCAATTCCAACACAAAACTTCGAGGGGGCTTGTTTTAGTCGATTCCTAGTACCAACACCAACGTTGCTCCTCCTCCGTTCTCGGCTCTATCTTCGATTCATGCTTCGCTCCTTGAAGCTAAAGCCAAGAAAGGTGGGTGTGTGTGTGTGCATCTAGATCCTAATTGGATTCTAGGCTTTTGAGAGGATTATATGGTTCTGATATATATATATATATATTATATATTATATATTGTTTCATTATTCAGGCTTGACTTTCGAGGGGATAGGAAAAGCGATTGATAAAGATGAGGTTTGGGTAGCTTCTGCTTTTTATGGACAGGTCGGTAATACATACATACTACCACGCACGCACGCAGAAACAGTCCAACGACCCCTGACCGTTTCCCCCTTATTCTTATTTGCCCCCCCACAGGCCAAATTTAGCGCGGAAGAATTACAAAAGCTTGCAGAAGTTCTTGACCTTCCCCATGCAGAGTTGACTGCGGGGCTAGGTGATCATTGGTTCCCTTACCGTGGTCTTGGGTCTGCAGTTCCTACTGATCCCGTTGTGTATCGGTTATACGAGGTGCGCACTGCGCTCGTTTTACATTTACATTTACATTTACATTACATTACATACTTATTCGAGTTTTTAGGGGATCATGGTCTACGGTCATCCCATCAAAGTGCGTTTCTTTTCTTTTGGCTTTTTTTTTTCAGTAATCTTCCCTCATTCTGGACCCTTCTTCCTCCCTCCTCCCCCTTTCCCCCTTTCCCTCCTAAACCAGGCGCTCATTAACGAGAAGGTACTTAACAACGTTCGAGTTGAATCTGCGCTGTGAAGGAGGGCTTATCTTGATTTGTTTTAGTTCGGAGACGGAATCATGTCGATGATTGACTGCTATGTCAAGGTTGATAAGAAACCTGATCCAAAGGGTGACCGTGTTGTTTTGACGTTTGAGTACGTGGTTTTTTTTTGCTTTTTCCGTGGAGTGTTATTATGCATGAACTGATATGACGTGTGTTAGTGGGAAATTCTTACCGTATGCTCAGTGGTGAAAGGAAAGATTGTTGAACGTTGAAGGACGACTGAGAACTTAGTGGCTGTGTATATATATATATATATCAACTTGAATCTCCCCCTTCCACATGTACCGACTGCAAATTGGTATCTGAATATATGTAGTATCAAAGGATTGCTACATGTAGCGGGTAAATTATCCCTCAAATTCTTGGCATCAACATTGAAAATCGCCGGAAATCGGCTCACAGAGGTATGTAAGTACAGTATATAACGACCTGGACTCGGAGGGAAGTAAACTCCTACGCATCAAGTTTTCTTCAGCCCCGGTCTTCTCTCAGACGCTGGTTCGGTATGTGATCCATTGGATTTTCAGACTTTCTTTCTTCTTTCAATCTCTCGTTATCATAATCCGTTCAATACTCAATGATGCCTATATTGAAATAATCACTACATAGTCGCCAAAAAAAAAAATTACACGTCGTCGAAAACTCGCTGGAAGAAATTTAATTTCGAATTTTTCAGTGAGTCTACTATGTGGGATGTTCCCGAGTTGTTGATTGACTAGTTCATGGATTCTACCGCAGCACGACGGGTCGACACTTCTCGCTCTACTCTTTTTACCTCAAATACATCACCACAACCGCCCTTTTGAAATGCTCTCTCGTCGTTCATTGCACGGCGTCTTCGTTGCATGGCTCTTCCTCGCTAGTTTCTTCAATGTGATGGCTTCGCCGATGGGCTCATCCGAGAATCCGTTCCGTTCAAAACTCGATCCGCAATGTATGTCAACATCTTTCGATTATCTCTAGTCCAACACATTTGATCTTATCATCCCATTCTCCCTAGCCAAATCAACTCCGACAGGCAAACCTGAAGGTATGTCGGGTCAAATGGGTCTTCTCTTCTCGTTCAAATCGTTGATCTTTGCTCTGCTCGGTCCGTTTACACTAGACTGTAAAGGGTCTGTCGGATTTTATTCTGAGATAATAGGCAATTATGACCACGACCATCGTCCTACGGAACGATGGGGGGTTGTTTTGGACTGCCAGCAAGGCTACCGAACAGCAGCACCTGAAAAAGTAGAACCTTTTAATGCCCGTTCGTCGTTTCCAGACAACATCAACTTCTTTGGTATCAGAATTAACAAGGAGAAAATGGTTGACATCGGTAATACGTTGATTACAAAGGGACAAGGAAGAGACGAACCGAACAAATACCCTCTCACGGTTTGGTCAATATTGAAAAGCACGTATTCTAAAGATCTTTATGCGCCTGAGGATGTGGAAACGCATCTTGTGGAATGGATGAACAGGGAAGGGAAAGAGCATCAAGAAAAGTATGAGATGTATTTGCGAGAGGAAAAGGAGGGAAAGTGTGCGGGGTGTGCGAAGTTAACGAAACGGCAGGTCGAGGCATGTGCTCTGCGGGAGGAGGCGTGTGCTTAGCGAGACCAGGCGATGGTTAGATGCAAGAGGTTGGAGATCCCGGACCTGAGCCGTATAGTTCGAGGCTCGAAGGAACATGCCCCTGATGCTGGAAGGCTGTAGTTGATGTATGAACTTGCATTCATGTTGAGCTATGAAGGCAGATTGCGCTCTTTTACCTGCATAATTGAAACAGGATGCTCTCTCGCTTATGCGCCGTGCAGTTCCGTCGGTGTTCACTCATTGTATATTCGAACCATGGTTTTGGTCGATTGATCAAGATACTAGCAATACAAAAAGGATACAAAGAATTCCATAATGCTACAAAGGAATGTGTGGAGGCAAGTCCATTGGTAATGACATGGTACATATGTAGTGAAATGCATAAATGAAACACCAACAAGACATAATGCAATAAGGATTGAAAGGGAAAGAAAACACAAAGGGAAAAATGACGACAAGGTGACCAGCCCATGTCCTATAAAAAGTTCGACAAAATCAAGTAAAACCCAGAACAACCATCCATCTTCTTGACATCTCCCTGCTCCCTAGTTCCTCGGGCAACTCTTCAAGTGCCGCCTCAACGCATCGAGGCGGGAGAACGTCTTGATGGTGCATCTGTTTGGGCACAGTAACGAAGCGCCTCCTAGATGCTGAACCGACTTGATGTGCCGCTTCATCTCTCCCTGCCTCGTCGTCGTGTGCGAACACGAATCCCTGAACGGACAAATCAAGGTGATTTGACCTTGATGGCACATGTTGTGGTGTGCCTCAAGGTCTTCGAGGCTTGCGAATGACCGAGGACAGCCATCTATCCAACACGCCATTTCGGATACCGGAGAGAGGGAGCGCGAAGAGGAGGCAGGGCTGTCGAGGGTAGCAACGAAGTCCAGATCGAATGTTCCGGACGTCGGCGCACGCTCGCTCTGGGGATTTCCTCTCGTCGTTGGTCCGATAAGACGAGGGCGCATCTGAGAAGCGGGCGTGTGTTTCCTTGCCGTGCAGAGTTTCTTCGATGGCGTCTTCGTTCCCTGTATGCTCCGCTTCTTTGGAGACGAGACTGCCGGAGACTTTCTCTTCTGTCGGGGTGCGACGGAAGGGGAAACTGGAGTGGGATCTGGACAAGCCTTCATCGCAAATGAGCCTCAAATCAACAAACTCGAATCGCAAGTGTACGCACCTCCCGTGGATCCACAAAGCAAGGCGCGGATAGTGGACCGTTGAATCGAGCGGGAATGTGCACACCATACGAGTCCCAGACAAGTCGATCAGTGGCAGATTCAGAGGGAAGCGACACAAGCATGTACTGGTCAGAGAGTACGATGTTTGCGTAATGCCGCTGACCCTCCGAATCAATGAAGCACATCCTCGAGCCCTCAGAATCTTGATTGGCACCAAGGCAGTTGTCGGGGAATATGGCTGGCGGGAGGGCGGAATAGTTCAGGACAACGTCTCGCCACTGAATTTCGGTAGAAAGTCGAGCATGGCGGGTCGGTGACTAAACAAGCTCTGGTCAGTATCCAATCCAAGCCTAGGGCGAAAACGGTGACTCACGTCGTGTTGCAGCTGCTCATCTGTTCTCACAACTCCATTCATGCGCTTCCAGAATGCGAGCTCTTCGGTCGTTTGGACCTATGGATTAATCGGTCAGCAACGATGAACGGATAGGAAAGCGACATTGACCTACAGGTTGGTCGGAGGATTTTTGTCGTTGTGCCTGCACAAACAATCCCGAATCAAAGTACTGGTCCAACACCTACACGCACATCAGCATACCTAACAAGCGCAGAGAAGGACAAAAGAAAACGTACCTTGATTTCCTCGCATGTTAAGCTAGGCTGCGGACCAGCGCCGAATGACAACTCAACACTGTAGCGCTTACTCCAGAGTATTTCAGCGGTCTAGCGAAGCAAGGTCAGACCCGGAACAACCGATCACCCCGAAAAACAACATACCAGGTCACTTACGAGCCTTTGACATTGGGTGTCCTCGAAGGCCTCCATGTTGAAGTATTCGGTCTTGCGAATAGGGACCATGGGCCGAAGGGTCTCCTCGCCGTGTATACCGGACACAGCGAAGATTACCTTCGGGTACTGGGGGCGCTGTTGACCGCCCGACCAAGGATGGGCCTTCTCATTCAACGCCCGGAAGATGTGGTCCTCGCTAGATGTTGCGAGTACTCCTGAGGCTTGGCTATCTTTCCCATACAATGCCTCGTAAAGCTCCTCCATAATCTCCTCGATGGTTTGGGAGTCGAGGTTCCAGCCTGGACTCCGCCCATCGAATAGTGCGGTAGAGGAGGACGATGCGGGAGAAGTGGATGGTGATGACATGACGATACAAAAGATGATTCTGATGATTTTATGAATGATGAACTAGTCGATGCGCGACCTGGCGAATGAGAAGAAAAAAGGGTTATGTAGATTGTTAATGCAGGATCATTAGTTTTATACGTTCTTCGTACCGCCTGGACATACCATTAGGGTAATCGCTTTCCACATTAATGACATTACGAATTTGGCAATGACTTTGGCCTCTTCATTGTTCGATCATACCAAAAACGCTTCTAGCTGGGGACAATGAGTCGTTTGTTTGTTACGAACTGACCAAAAATGGACACCACAACTTTGACCTCTATGATGGTCCTGAATGTGATGAGTCGGCGAGTCTACGAGGAGTCAAGATTAGTAGATATATCTATGTCTTGGAAAAGGAATCTTACTTGGAAGAGGTCCTTATCCTTCACCGTACATCTTGTTTTTCTAATTCACGTCACGGTGATGGATCAACAGTATCAGGTCAGCCAGAACCTCATTACACGATCCGGTCAAAGCAATGTGGCCGCACTCGCGTACTTGGATTAGGAATTCCGATCTCGACTTTCTTCGACAGGGACCGGTCAATTTGAAAACTGTACAGAAGACACATCCAATAGATACAACCACTCTATGCCTCCGCGGTAGTCTCTGAAGACTTGATGAAATTCACCACAACGTCCTTGAATTCATTCGGCCTGATGGCAACGGTATCAGTTCTTGGACCGAATCATTGAGGTTGAGTAAACAACATACCGCTCTGCGTGTACTAAAGGTAAAAATAGTTTCGTTTTTATCGTGATGAAATGAGGAAAGTCATTAGTGCTGCTTACCCCAATGACCTGTATCCAAGACCTCGAGCCTCGAATTGGGGAAAAATCTCTGAAAAACCGGTATATTATCATTGTTCACGAACCTGAGACGATAAAAGATTAGACGTTTCCAGAAACGCGGCGCGCGCGGGATAGTGTGTACTTGCCTACCCTTCCCTCCTTTCACCAAGAGTGTTCTTCCTTTGTAAATTGCTTCCCCTGGATCATACGGGAATGATCCAATATCGGGAATTGAACGACTGAGGATATCTAGTGGTACACGAAAACGTGCAGACTCCGAATCGGAGGAAGGTGTAGTCAGAGTCGAAAGAAGAAAAGCTCTTGTCGACGGATCCTGAGAGTTTGTATCAGCCAATATTCAAGGCTGAATGTGTGATTGAATTCACCTTCTCGACGTCAACTAGTAGCTTATCAGCCTCCTTTCTCGCAGATGAGCCAGTCAAGTTCGAAGCTTCGATACGTCTCATGGCCTCAATATATGAAATTGTGGTTTTTGATACTTTTCCCTTCGTAGGTGATATATCTACGATTACAAGATTTTTGAGCAATCCAGGAGGTAAATCACTGTCCAACGCAAGTGTCATCGCCGCTTTTCCACCCCTACAGCGGGACGCAATCTTTGGTGATCAAAGCGTATTGAATAACGGTTCATAGACATACATAGAATGCCCCAGCAGCGATATATCCGACAAGCCAAGTTTCTTGATGAAATGAAGGATATCTGCAGCCATGTGAAGGTAGTCCATGGGCTCTGCATGCGGTGACAATCCATGATTGCGCATATCCTATGCGCAAGCGAAATCAAATATCAATTCTTTCTTCGAAATAAAAATAGCTTACCACAGCATAGACCGGGCGGCCCAAATCCCGTAAAAAAGCCTTCGATAATGAGCTCCAGTTCCTCTTAAACCCTCTACACCCAAAAATGAATGAGCACGAGGATTGACTGACATTTCCTATTGGACTCACAGTAATCCATGCACGAGTACAAGGGCACCTTGGGTTTTATTGCCGTCAGATGGTATGATTTCAGTGTAATCAAGGTCGGCGGGCTTCACGGACGCGTTTAGAAGAGATGTATAGTTCCTTCTGCAGCTCAGAGATATTAGAGACGCGCCTGATGAGGAGCATTAAACTGAGTTTTGTATGATAAAATACTACAACTCACACTTCATAACAATATGCGAATTGCGAATTGCTGAAGCATTCTGTAACATGCTTTAGATTGAGTAGCGCTCTTCCTCCACGATATGTGCGCCTTGTAGCAAGGGATCACAGGGTATAAGCAGGAGATGGGAGTATGGAAAGTAGAGTTGCCAATCATGTTCGTTTTGGTCAAAGCGGCAGATAGCCAAGCGTGGGAACTCTAGCCCTCACTTCCTCTTTAAAGTTCTTGGCAATGTAGAGTTTGAGAGAGAGAGAGAGAAAAGTTGATTTTTAAACCGCGACAGGCCAACATTTCGAAGCCAGAAGCGGATGGAAGTATCGAGTACAAGTTGCACATATCTTCGCAACCAGCAACAGCGAAACTGAAGAGGAACTTGAATAAACAACGTATACAACGGTTTAACTATGAAACGGTAATCGTCGATGTACCAGTGGAGGAGTAGGCCTCGGTGGCAAGTATCATATAGTTGTAAGTACCCAGCTCCAGTCCTACTGCTTCCCAGCATGCGTAGTGATTACCAGTCGTGACGGTCCCTCCAACCCGCTTTGTGGTACGAATGCTCCAATACTGCTGGAATGTCGCCGTGCCTTGAATCGATGGAGCATCGGTGCGTGTTTGGGTATAGATTTCATACTCCCCTCCGTCACTGGAACATGTGCCCATGTAAGTACCACCTGTGCTGGGATCGTAATCCCCATATGATTCTGTGATATAGTACTCAATGAGGGGATCGGTGGTCCAGCCTATGAATATGTATCAGAAAGGTAAAGTCTGTTTACGGGAAGCCGATCCTACCGTAGACAGACAAGTAGCTGTTTCCATCTGGTTCATATGTGCCGCTATAGACAACAGACCTGACAACAAAGAACAAAAAGCAAGTCTTCCCGAACTGGAGCTGTTTCCATGCGGACTATGCCTTACATTGGACCACCGGTCGCCCAGCCTTTACCTACAACAACGTCACCGGTACCTCCCCAGGTCAAAGTATATTCGCCAGCAGCGCCATTGGTATAAGTACCAGTCACTGTGCTATCTGAATACACCGAGTAGAAGTAGCCATTGCTGGTACCCTCGCCATCAGTGATGGTACGCTTGCCAAGAATCACAGTTGAGTTGTCGGATGGTACAAGGGGACTACTAAGGACTCCAGCGATAGCGGTCAAAGCCAGAATGAGCGAGACGGAGAAAGCCATGGTGTATTGGCAGTAGTTTCTCCAACTTCAGCCATTTATATGCTCTTCCCGTTGCAATGACGACTCCTTACTGGAAAATATTAGGATTAAACTCGCATTTTTATTCCTCTGATGCGCGAAGCGGACTGGTTATTTTTGGCATTCCTGAGCCTCAGCTGGCCTTGTCTAGCATTGTCCGTTGCGACATTTCTAATCTGTACGGTCCGCACGAACTGAGTCGGCGGTGTAATTTTCGCGAAGGACTGAGGACATGCCAGATGACTTGGAACACGATCCATGTATTCTACAATCTATTCTAATGCATGTGAACAGACTACAATCCAAAACAGTTTCGAAGCACAAATGAGCATAAAGGATAAAACTAGTCGTTGACCCCACTTTCACATTTCCTCTTTCAATGAACCATCATTCCTGAAGACACAGTCTGCTGCCCATTGCGCACGGTGAAGATGGACAGTATTAAAGACCCGCCAACAAGTCCACAGGATGTGAACAATGCGGCCTGAGAGGACATTGCTCTCAGAGCGATTCAAATGACAAAAAAATGATTTCACATACCTGATACCCTTTCATCAAAGAGGAAGGATCACTGGGGTTTAATTGTTTCTGCAATACGTTTTCGTAGACGAGACTTGTGATAGCTAGTCCGAAGCCTGAACCGATTTGGAAGGCTGTGTTAATCTGTAAAAAAGGCCTGTGATCAATTCTTTGGGACCCGTCAATGTGATTGTATACGTACTAATCCGCCAGCGAGGGACTTGGCGACTGGGGGAACTGCAGACACCAGTGCAATTGAGGCAACGTTATAGGCAATAGAGATTCCGGTAACACATATTATCGCCGTAGGGAACACAAGACTATGATTAAAGGAGAGTTTCAGTCAATTCAGCACTGGGCCCAAATATTATGGACTTGAAACTCACGGCCAAAAGAGATCTCCTGTCTTCACGAACGCCGCAGGCAAAGTTCCAACCACAGAGATAAAAAAGCCTGCCACGAGCAATGGCTTCAGCTCGAATCTCTCAACGGCCCTTCCAGTTACGATACTGACGACAAAGCCCCAGGCGCCCATTGGCTTGTGTACGACGTGAGTCAGTACTAATCAGAGCAGATGATAAGAATTGAACGACCTACAATCAAGTACAAACCAGTATTGAGAGGAGTCAAGAATAGTACTTCTTGGGCGATGAGAGAGAGGTAGTACACCACAGAAGCCCACCTTTGTTTTTTTGGTGAGTTTGAGAGGGAAATAATATTCTGTTCAGACGCACCAACAATACAGCAAGAATCCGGCGCACCAAATGCCTGCGAAAGAAGGGAGCTGGAACGAAGATTACATGATTATGATGCTGGTACGGTTTGATGAGAGCTTTACCTTCCATAGATATGTCGGCTAAAATCATCGTTTATCAGGACTGGCACCCTCGACTGTTTGCAAAGCAATGTTCACATACCATGATTGGGTTTGGGACCTGCAGAGAGCTAATGATCAGCCAAGGTCGTACATGATTGATGTAAGACCGTACTTTTCGTTCAGTCCACGAGAAGCCTAATAGAACGAGGATCCTGGTGATGGAATGCGGGTAAAAGTAAACTTTCCAAACCTAGTACTGTCGGCGAACACGGACGTACGAGACAATTAACGTGACAACGACTATAGGTTTATTCCATCCAGAGACCTCAGATTGAGACAACGCGAAGGTCATCAGAACGATTCCGCTGTGAGGTAAATTGAATGAGCTGAGAACACCGAGATTGCAATTGTTTGACCTACCTCGTCCCAAGGCCGGCACCTAGCAGGTCTAGGGTAGGTTTTCTACCTCCAACGTTTGGTTTTTCTTTAGGGAAGGAGAACCAACCAGTAATAGCAAGTATACAAATTATGGGCGCATTGATATAGAAGACATATCGCCATCCAAGGGTTCCACTGAGTATACCTGTCCATTTATCACGTCCTGTATATTGCAATGAAAGGACAAGTAGCCTACCTCCCAGGATCAGTCCAACAACAAATCCTAAGATAGCGACAGTGTGAGCCTGTGTCCTTCTATCCGAATATTTTGATATGCTTACCAACAGCTCCCGCAGCACCAAACATACTCAAGGCTCTATGTTTCTCATTTCCAACAAAGAAATTCGACAGGACGCCAATTGCGCTAGGAACGGACGCTGCAGCTCCAAGGCCTTGTAAAGCACGGAAAACGATACACTGTACTCCTGTTCTAGACACTCCGCATGCGATCGAGGCAGCCATCATCCACAGCATCCCTGCGGTAAACATCGCACGACGTCCCAGGCGGTCAGATAAAACTCCGGCAAGGAGAAGGAAGCCGCCAAACGTAAGAGTGTAGGCGGAGACAAGCCATGACTGAGATCCTGTAATGTGGCTTACAGTAAGTATATAGGTGTAGGATATGAGGAGGAAATGGTACACACCGTCGTGAAGATTAAACTCTTCTGCAATGTGAGGGACTGCAATGTTGATCGAGGTCTGGGAATATTTATCGGCGGTGTAGACGAGTGGCAACAAGATGGGTGTACTCACCATCCAGATATTGTCTACTAACTGGGCAAAACATGCCGTTCCCTGCGGTCACGTATCAGGATAAGAGAATGTCAATGAGCAGGTAGGATAAAATGCACCAAAATTATCCCTCCCCTCCAGCTGGCTATCTTTCCTGTTGCACGATGATCCGGAACTTCCTCGATTTCGAACGCCTCGATTTCCGTCGCTGGGGTCGGAGGTATAGCGTCAAGCGCTACAGTCACATCCCTCTTGAAGCTGTAACTTGGTTCAGGAATTGCGATAGCATGCCCTGGCGTATGCGTCTCTTCGTTGATAAGTTGAGTGGTCCTTGACATTTTCCGCGTCGCAGCCGGTGCATGGTCGGTTTTCAAGAGTGAAGGCATGGCATATTCAGAATCGTTGGTACCAGAAGCATGAAGGGAAGTAGATGCCACGGCTCCGAGATTGATGTTGGAGGTCGTAGATCCTTGACGAGGTTTTTGACCTTCGGACGCGGCAATACTCGATCCACGTCTGCCACGAAGGAAGTCACCAAGCTGTTCGATGTGGGAGGTTATAGATCCTTGACGAGGTTTTTGGTGTTCTGACGTAGCAATGCTCGATCCAGGTCTTCCACGGAGGACACTACCTGGACGTTCACGACTGGGCCCAGTATGTGAAGTGTCACGGTTAGTAGGAAATGCGGGGGTGACTGATTCATTCTCAGAGTCGTCGTCCAAAGCATATTCGTTATCGAGCTTGTAATCTTCCTTGTGATCTGCAATGAAATCGTTAAGTGGGGACCTGGATTAACGTTAGCTAGGTATTTGTTTGGAAGGCGGAGCTCCTTACATCTTGCAAACGCAACGAACAAGTAGAAAGAAGAGAGCGATGCCTCCCCATTTGAAATGTTTTATACGTTTTAGGTACACAACACGAGGAACATGTTTACCTCATCTTCGCTCGGAGTAAACATTGTCCCCCAAGCGATCGTGGTCCGTGGCATGGGAAGTAGTGAATTTTGAGGGGGCATTTGAATAATATGTATTCCTTGATCCTGAATGATATATCTAGCTCGAGACTAGGACTAAGGCTAAGAACTTCACTGATACGTACTTTTCAGAGCACTTTCTATTACGAGCCGGTATTTCTTCGTCTTCAGGCTCAGCAACCGGCTTCGACAGTATCTTGATAAGTAAAACTTTTGGTTGCTTTGACCCGACATCCTCCTTGAAATTCGAAAAGCTAAGTAGATTTCTAAAGCGCAGTAAACCGCGGACCTACGATTGAATTTCTCCGATGTTTTCCCGCGTGATATGTTGTCAGCGATATGTTGTCAGCGTTTATTTCTTTGGGTTTGAACACACCGGAACATATCCAAACGATAGCACAAGACAGCACAAGACCTGCTTCCTGCAGGGTTCAATACAGATAAGCGGAAACTTGATTGTTTATAAATCAACATCTGGTACGCCGCACTTCAATTCTTGATCAAGATTCCCCGGTGAAACTAAAAGAATAATCAAAAAAACTCGGGCTCCATAATCCCGGATAGTCAAGCCAATGAAGTTGCCATCCTCAGTGTTAAGAAGTCTGAGTTTGGCTGCGCAAAGATGCCCAGAATGGATACGTAACTCTCGTCCGTCGCTTATCTAGCTGCAGTCTGCGACAGTCGGCAAAGTGTTAAGTGAGTGAGATTATGTGCTGGTTCCGCTCCTCAACTTCAGCGCCACATCTCCCGGCTGCGTCAAGAATACAGTGGTCGGGGACACTGAAGGTCATGTTGAAGGAAATACGAGTTCTAGAGGTACAAGTAATAAGTACAGTAGTAAGCATAAATAAACTTTTGACACGTCCAGAGTCAGCGTGATTGATCATATCATCAGGGAACCGTTCAAGGATTTTAAACAAACATCTCATCTTCGTCATCGTCCATGAACCTCGCCGAGCTGCACTTGCAGCAATGATGATCCTGTAATTCTTCCTCCTCCTCAATAGGCGTCTCTTTCAAATTTCTCCTGCACCACCCGTCTCCCACGCCAGCCCTCCGCCACACAAACGCATCTACCAGGCGTACCTCCCGAAGCCCAGGGGCGTACTTTTCCCAGCTCGCCATGTTTTCATGGGCATCAGGCAGACCGCAAGGCCCGAGGTCTAGGGCAGGAACTTTGGGTAAAGCGCGACTCGTTCGGTACCGGCAAGTACATCTCCAACGATGTCCCGGGAGAAAATGAGATACATAGTCGTGCTGGGAGAAAGTAGCGAATTGATTGGGAGCGTGCGTTTGACTGAAACCAGTATGAGTTCGGGTGATGTCAGAGTATAGCCTCGGGCCAGCTGTGTTGGTACTCAGACTCTGGTTTGTGCTAGCTATACCAATGGCCGAACTGTTATTCGAGTTCTGACCTAAAGCTGGAGTGTGAGTTACACTTGTACTGGCGGTATTAGAGCTAACGGTTGAGGCAAGCGTGAGATTGGATCCTATATGTGGGTCAACGTTGAGGTGGTTTGCCATTGCAGAATTCCAGCCACTACGATGGGAAACATTGTATGACGGCTTCGGCTTCAAGGATGCGCGCGCAGAAGGAGAGGGATTGGCGAATTTCGACAAATTGGAGAAGATTCCGAGATAACGCAATTCATCATATTCTTCGTCTGGACGATACAAGTGGAAGACGGTGAGGTCAGGGAGCCGGGAAAGAAATTCCGGCCCAAAGCTGATGAGCATGTCCTATGCGAGGAAAAAGTCAATTGAATGACACAAGTTATATATACGTGAAGTCAGTGACGAACCTCGTCAGGATACCCCAGTTCATACTTGATTTTGAGTACTCGCAGACTTGGCAACTCCATACTAACGGCATATAATACCTCCGAATCCCATTTTTCCACTGTGATATCGAGGTAATGCACTGACTCGCTGGCATTGAACGGCAGAGCTCTCAACATTGCAGCATCAATATCCTTGATTGTATCGGGGAAGATGAGCTTTTCAAGCATTTCGCAACGGCGCAAAGAGGATTTAAGGAAGTCGATGGGGCCGGTATAACTCTTTAAGGCAGGGAGTACTGGTCTTTCAGATCCATTACCACCAAGACCAGGAATGTATCCAAAGAGAACAAGTTCAGTCAGACTATTGCATGGAGCAAGTAGTCTGGCAAAAGCCGTCATCAAGAAAAGCTTGGTTTCTGCTGAATTAGTCTCTGCGTTCCACATTGCATGATTCCGCACACCAAATCGGACCTCAAGATGGTTCAGCCGGGCGAACGCAGGAGTGGGAAGATGAGGATGTCTGATAAACCGCCCTGCACACGCAAGATTCCAGTCTAGGCACAGAGATTTGATGTCGGGGGATCGTAAAAGGATATGATACATGTCGAGGAATACTGGCCTTTCGTCGTGCGTACTAGTTGTGGCACTGGCCGATAACGTTTGGACGTTGAAAATCACGTTGTTTGGTATGTGAAAGTTTCCTGGCAACCGACCTGGATGAGTACCTGTGAGACAAAGTTCTTTGACAGGAAGTTTCTTGAGGTTAATGGGAATTTCAATCGGCAACACCGATCTGGAGAGGAATGAACATCTCTCGAAAACGAGTGAGCGAATGGTTTCGGGTAGTTGGCCAAGAAAGTAGTGAAATTCAGGTAAGATTCGAGCTTGCTGGAATATGAGCTTTTCTAGCTTGGAAAATGAAAGCAGAAGTTCACGAAGCGGGGTGAATGTTGGAGGGAAACTCTCTTCATCAGGATCGTATGCATCTACACCAGGAAGAGAAAGCAATGCACGAGGTGACCTCGGCAAGGTATCGGTACTCGGTTCCAGGCAAAGAGATTGGCCCAGCTCTCTCCCAATCACGACTGACCGGGGAACTTCAGCTACGTTCAGAACGATACCGCTTTGCCAGAAAGGCAAATTATGAAAGAACTGAGAAGCAGTCTCGTAGTGAATGTTTCGATATAACAGCCTAATTGCGATGTAGAAAAGTGACTTGGATGCCTGTGCGACATGGAGAAGGTCGGCTGGAGATTGAAGATGGCTGAAGATTTCACCAGCAAGATCGTAAGGCAAATCCTCGAGACTCCGAACGGGTTCCTCCATGTTCTTGTAGATGATACGACAAGAATTAGGTAAAGGTTGTTGAACACTTTATAGTAGTACCCACGATGAGCTACTGGTAGGTTTTCCTGTATGGACGATGGTAATTGAGAAAGTCGTATCAGAACAAACAACAGATAAGATAAAGCCTGTGGGAACTTAGTTTCGCGATCTCAGCACTATCTACAGATAAGATAAAGGGATTCATTACACATCATTATATAGATCACCGCCTTCTCGAACTCACTCTTTGGCCCGACATCCTCTGAACAATCGTCGATTTTTTGATATACTCTTATAGAAAAGTTGCATGCACTACTTTTTTTGTATTGCAACTTCTTCCAGCCTTTCTTTCATGCAATCATCCTACTATGATCTCTGCCAACTTGACCGCAAATGTGCTTACATCCGTCCTCATTCCTCCTCAAGAATTTGCGGAAAGGATCAATCCGTTTTGCTCTGTTTATGAAGAAGTGTGCTGTACTGTTTTCTTGTGATGCCCAAATATTACAGTCTGCGCATCACTTGACTTTTGTTCTTCTGATGAAATGCCTTTTGATGAAATGCCTCAATTTTCAGACTGTTGCC
Organism: Lentinula boryana; assembly: GCA_027886635.1. Classification (NCBI taxonomy): domain Eukaryota; kingdom Fungi; phylum Basidiomycota; class Agaricomycetes; order Agaricales; family Omphalotaceae; genus Lentinula; species Lentinula boryana. The sequence goes on from MU790683.1 coordinate 27,945, forward strand.
GCCATTGAGCAGGGAAACCCATTCCCCTTCATAATCTCTCATGTAACCGTTAGGTAAACTGAACCCAACAATCCAGAAGGTATAACCTCACTTCATCACAATGCACAGCAGATTTTGGAGTCTGACGACGTTGCATGTTTCCGTCATCTTTGAAGGATGAATTCATCCTTTGTAGATGTCGGGTCATTCGAATGGTCCGTCACCAGTCTCATAGGTCTACAAAGGACGAATATGATGGAAGAAACGTGAAACGCTGTCAAGATGTTTCTTGCTAGAGAATCTCAATCTAGCTATGTACTTCCGCCCTGGTTTCCGACCATTCATCATGACGGTATTGCCATCTCCTCGTCGCTCATCGTTCAATCCGTCATTTCTTCTTATGCAAATACCATATGCCTCCAGGACGTCATAGACGAGTCTCTACCCGACGTACCACTGCCCGCGTTATCCATATCCTTTTATCCAGTCGTCATCTAAACGGTGGTTGGGAGAACGAACGAGATATCCTCTTACTTTTACGCTGCCCTTTGCCTCTCCGAGCCGTAGCTGAGACTTTGAGGAAGAGCCCCCGATCCGTAGTGGTACAATAGACTATATACGAAGAGATGATCTTGAGCACACGCAAACGATGATGACCCTCTTAGCGATCAATGCGGTCTTAAAGTGGTTTTACACCCATCGCGTCGCTGCCCTCGATATCGACCACCTCACACCGTCAACTGGATAGCTCACTTCAGACCTAGTTGAGCTTTGCATCTGGTTTCCTTCTCTGTCCCTCATTTCATGCCAGCTGTGGAAGAGGGTCGAAGCTGGGCGAAAGTGTGGATTAGACCCAGGGAGAGAACCTCCATATCAAGCCTTAAGTTTACGTTTATCCAAGTGAGCACTACTGGCAAATGGTCAAAACGGAGAAGATAAAGACTTGCGCTTTGTTCATTTCGCCACCGTTGCTACGTAATGCGCGTCTTGATCCTCAAATGTGAATAGGCCAATGGCTTCCCGAACACATCATCGATAGTACAACTTTCTACACCAAATTGAACCTGACCTTGTTTATTCTGGCGGCATCATTGGCGAAATATTCTGTGTCAATGAATTGCTTTGGGGGACTGGATGGAAGACTTTCTGAAGGCACATTCAGCTTACAAGAAATCTAGGCGATCGTACATGATGTAGTAATACACAGTCATACAATTTCGCTTTTTTCTGTTTCTCTAATAGATATCGACCGGCCTTTTAACTTTCCTTTGCAAGCAGTATCAAAAAGACATATTGTGAGTCTAGTGTGAGATGGCAGCGGCCTGAGCTAGAGACTTGATCTTGACAATGATAGCCTGAGGGTCAAGGTTCTGGTGAAGAACTTGCTCCCAGAGACCACCGGAACCTATGAACAAAAGCGAGATACGGTATATGAATGTGATATTGAAGACATCAAAAGCACAACGTACCCTCTTTAGTAGTTCCCATGTATCCATACTTGGGCGTGAGTTGACGCTCAAGGAGCCAAGTACCATATCTCGAGCCAAGCTACATATTTGAGAACCATTGAGTCAATATGCTCATTAGAAGTGTATCGACATTCACTCACTCCTGTCTTCTGGTTGAACGTTTCAACGACCAGTATGAACGGGCTTTGACCGATTTTCATGATCATCTAGAATAAATCATTGTGAGCTTGTTGGTTTTTGCCTGTCATTCGAAGCTGACCTGCTCATCGATGATGTTTAACGTCGGCTTGTTGATCAGACCAACGTCCAAGCCTTCCTGTCGGCAGCGGAGAACAGCATCGTATGATCTATGAAGCATGTCTCCGAAAGAGACAACATATCCCGCCTTTCCATCAACTATGATTTCGTCCTTGCCGGGAATGAACTTGTAGTCGTTACCGTAGAACTTAGTCTCGCTGTTAGGTTTGAGGATGAATGGTACTTTAGATCGAGTAGAAAACACGAAGCGGAGGCCGCGCTCAAAGAATACCCGTTCAATGACGGCTGTCATCTGGAGAGCATCGGCCGGGAAATAGAGGAAGGACTCGACGTCGGAAAGGCCATTGTCAGCGAACATGTTGTTAATACCGAAATGGCAAGTGTTGTCGGCCATTTCGTCAACTGGAGTTTTTCAGTTTCTGCGTCAGCGGGCACGACTTGGTATAGTAGAAAACAGTGTACGTACTACCGGCATGCGAAAAGTGGCACAAAACGTTACAGTTGTTCAAACGTGCCATGGTAATTTCGGATACCACCATTTCGAGGAATGCAGAGAAGGTTGAAAATACACCGAACTTGTCAGCATCAAATCCGAAACCAGCGGCAGCGGAAAAGTTTCCACGTTCCATGATGCCAGATGGGATGAAAACTTCGGGATGCTTCTGGTGAATGACCTTCAAGCCAGTCGAACCCTCCAGATCACCTACACAGATACAATAAATATCCGTTCGAGGAGAAAGGGCTATACGTACTGTCAATGACCATGACCTTCTTAGCAGCCTCCTCTTTTCCAAGTCTGTCTAGGACACCGTTGACAGCTTCACCAAAAACGACACGATTCGCACCAAGCTCCTTCGTGGAGCCTATGTAGAGGTAAGGCTGAGGTACGGGCTTGATGTTAAGTAAAATGTCTCCGAAGTTGGGATATCCTCGGCCCTCGAGATATTTAATCGCACCCTTCACAGGAATAACATCGTGGCCATGAGGACTTCCTTCTATCTCTGCAATACCAGGTGCCATCTTTCGTTTTGATATCACAGCGGCGGGGCCATGATAGCTTACGATTGAAGCAATTGCGCCCCAGAGAGCATCAATGTCTTCACCATCGACGGTAACGACTTTGAGACCATGCCCCTCGAGGGTTTTGCCAACCTGGTAGCCCTTGAGATACTCTGATGGGTGTCCGGCAATAGTGACGTCGTTATCATCGATGAAGAGCTTGACGTTGAGATTTTGAGCAACAGCAAGACGCGCAGCCTCAGCGTCGTTACCTTCCTGTTGCGAACCATCGGACCCAAGGCAGAAGACTGCTTTGTCACGGTTAGCCATCGCAACACCGTTGACAAGAGGCCTTGAAGGACATTGAGATTTGACACCGGGAAGCTTGTAGCTGAACAATCAAAACGTACCACATGTGACCGAGGCGTCCGGAAGAGAACTTGACACCGGGTGTGAGACCCAACTCTGGGTGACCAGGAAGCTTAGAATTGGCCTCACGATAATGAAGTAGGTGCTCCGCAGGGAGAGATCCTTCAAGGGCAGCAAGGAGGTATTGAGTTGCCACACGATGACCTGACATACGGATCTGAATCAGAGATTGCTTTACAGCGCATCGAGTGAGCCAAACTCGCCAGCTTCATCGAAGAGGATATTCTTATATTTATCGGGTGCACCCTCAATCAAGGAGAGGAGTATACAGACTTCTGGTACTGTGTCGTAGGCACCACCTGTACAAGATGTTGCAACGATGAGAATTTTGTGCTCCAAAGCCGCGGAAGACGCACCGGTGTGACCACTAACTCCTCGTGCAGCACCGGTAGCAGTAAAAAGGACAATGACATCTCTCAAGAGTTGTACGTTAGCTTTCAACGTCGCCCTCTGTTCATCGGTTAATTGAGGTTTGCTCGGGTCGAGCGAGAGTCTGGAAGATGTCGAATGAGATTCTAATCATTGTGACAAAAATCAGGTATACTTTTTGTACTGATTGAGGTCGATTGGAAAGTCAGACTGTGTTCCCGGCATGATTCTGAAAGTTGGATATGGTGGTTGAGATGCAAGTACTGTGCTTCATCTTTAAGCAACAGTTGAAGTGACTGGGAGACCCGGCCCGCTATCTGATCGACGCGTCATGACGATAAAGCGTTACTATTGACTAGACGTTCGGTAAACGTTCCCCAAGATAAATTTTCCTTTCGTTATGACAGGCCCATTGGCCGATTCATTTTGAAACCATCTGGTTGTCGGGCAATTCGATAAACGGTGGCTTGGACCCACGGCCGCGGGTTGCGAGTAACAAATTTTCCCTCAGTCCAAGGCACAATCCATTCTCAAGCCTGATCAAGCTTACCACAACACAGAATTCGTGGTGGTATAAGATCAGAACATCCTTACCAAAACGTTCAACGTACGTTCAACCGTGAGCCGGTCAGATGATGGTAAACGTTTGATTACCCATAGGCAGACAAGTAGGGAAGGAAGGTTCAACCTATAAGTAGGTAGAGCTTCCACCTAATAACTCTTTCATCGTCATGAATCCAATGAATGTTTACTCATTGTTTCCACGACCACTTCGGCGCCAATAATCTTGCGCTTTTCATCATGATCCCCATCGCATGGCAGTGTTGTCGCTAAGAGCATTCGAAAATCAGGTTGCGCCCTTTCCCAGCGACTACTATGAGACCAAAATATCTATGCAACGAGGTCACTGCACTGTCAACGTAAACGTCAACTGTCTATTTCGGCGCCCATTGTCCATATTGACCTGCATCCATCAATCGCTCTATCAAATGATCAAGTGTGTCAAAACTTTTTCTGCAGCGCATAAAAAGCCTCAATGCGCAACCCGCACTCTCCACAGCAATCTCTATGTCTCGTGCACTTCTCAACACAGGATCTATTGCGCCCAACTTCGAAGGCCATAGCGCTGCAGGACCTATTAAACTTCACCAATGGAGTGGAGACTCATGGGTATGTACAGGAACTCGCATTATATCTACTTCTATTTCATGCCAATTCCTTGCAGTCAATAGTCTTCTCCCATCCAGGCTCTTCTTTTTCTAAAGAGCTAAACGAAGTCGCTCGAAGACTACCGGACATCAATCGACGAGGAATCAAAGTCATAGGATTCTCAAGAAACTGGCAGGATGAGAGTCAGCACTGGAGCAAAGTCTTGCAGCACTACAATAGTCAACCAGGAGCTGGGAGGAATGTCCAAATTGTACGTTGCTCAGATTATCATTATCATTATTCATCTCATTCGTATCCAGATTGCAGATGACCAAGGAAGACTCTGTGACCTGTATGCAATGCTTCCGCAACGTAATTCCAGTGGTGTAGTATCCGATGTCAGTCTCAGTTTCTTCATATCATCTTCTCTCTTTGACTAATGTACCAATGTGTTATTTAGCCCAACACTGCGTTTCTCGTAGATCCCATGAAAGTCATTAGGATGGTCTTGTCGTACCCTTCTCTTCTCAGCACTGCTTTAACCCAAATACTTCGGTACGCTATTGTTCTGTGTTCCCTTCATCTTTTTCAACTGAAGATTCTTAGTTTCGTGGACGATAATGCTGGACCTCTACAGGATATCCCTACTGAAATTTTCGGTCTGGACGCTAATGGTCGGGGCCAGATATATGGGCAGGGGAACAAAGTCTCTGACAGTGGAGGCGCAGACGCTGTCGCGGTGATCAAGAGTGCAGCTAGCCTGGTCAGCAACATAGGCGAAGATGTATCAAGCAGCGACGCCGGTGGATCTTCAAATGACACTGTCACTCAAACTACAGATTACATACAGCACGCCATTCAACGTGATGGACTCCTTGGCTGACCTCGGAAAGGCCATGCCTTTCATGGCTCCCGCATTCGTTATCATAAAAGCCATCATCGCCGTAGAACAGCGCGCGCGAGAGGTGGACGCAAAGTGCACGGATCTGGTCCAGCGCGTTACCTTCATGCTCAGCAACCTTCCCGCTCTCAAAAAGATCAACGTGACAGATTCCACACGCCAGGTCGTTGATCGTATAAACGACGTGCTCAAGAAAGCTGCCGCTCTCATACAGACTTATCGCAAACAGAGTGCCGTCGCGCGCCGCCTTAGCGTTCATAACAAGGATAGATTCGCCTCGTGCGCCTCATCGCTGAGCCAATGCACGAATGACCTGATGGTTAGTCTTCAGATCCATCAAAGCACGCAGCTAGACATCCTTACCCGTCCTGTACCTTCTGATCCCGAGGATGAGGCCGCTAATAAATTCATCACTTCTCATGGAGGAATCGACGCCGTCAAAGGGAACGAGACCCTTATAAAGCAGTTCGCGACCGAAATGAAACTAACCGTGGACGATAATGTCATGGAGCAGCTCAATACCAACATTTCCGTCGTCTTGCAACAGAATCAAGATCGATTAGAGCAGTCGCTCAATGAGAGTGTCAGCGCTTCTGTTGTAGAAGGCATTCGGGGCTTGGCTGCTCAGATGAACGAAACTGCTAAAGAACAGACTTTTGTGTGTGTTCAGTGCGACAAGGAGTATCGGGATTCTACGAACGGGGAGAAATCCTGCTCTTTTCATCGTACCGACTACGATTCCTGGAACAAGACTTATCGCTGCTGTAGCACTCAGAATCCTTGCCAGGCCGGATACCATCGATCAGAACACCATTCCGACTATCCTTATGGAAACTTCTTCGCTTTTGCGCGCGAAATATCACGAACTATACTGATACTACAGAGGAATGGACCGAAATAGAAGACATTAACTTGGAAACATCAAAAAACTTACTGTTTCAGTCGCTCGCCTTCTTCGTTGGAAGTCTCGAGGTGCACAGCCCGAATTACCCACTATCCTCATCAGAGTCGGAGAATTGTCGATTTCTGAGCCATATCTGTTCAAGACCTTAAATACCAAAGACTTGGAAGTGCTATCCAAGGTGGTCGATATCACTCATCAGCTAATGATCTTTCGCATTTGGCATTCTGAGCAGGAGTTTGCAATGGCCGAGTGGGTTCTGTCGTCAGCAGGAATCATCTCCGGGGTAAAGATCACCGCAAAAGCAGCCACTTCTGATAAACCATATATCCGATTCTGTCCTATTGATATCACCTCCTGCAAACTTTCAGGAGATGTCCGTTCTTTGTCCGAAGGCGGTTTTCGTTCCTACAAGCCTGAAACTCCCTATATCTTACCCGAGGTTCAACGAGTCAGTGGAAGTATGCACGAGAAAGCACCTCGAGAGGTTCGAAAAGATTTCAAAACCCGCACTACCCCCGATCTTCCTGTCGTCATGAAGCCAGTCTCAGACCCTCCACTTGTAGCCAACCCTCAATTCGCTAATCCCCAGAGTGACTACTTCACGGGCACTATCTCGGTTTTCAATAAACATAAAGCTAATTCCATGGAGCCCATTTCCATAGCTTCCGTTAACATTTTCTATCGGTTCATAGGCGAAAAGACGTATCAGCCGGTGAAGTCGGTAGAAATTTTGGATGGTGTTACTCTGCCTTACTCAATCGATCCACGACAAACTTTGACACTCAGGTTTGGAGCTGTCGTACTTCGGTCAGAGGAGGATGTGAAGATGGATGCTCGGTGGTGGAACCGCGCTTTTGTTGCCCGCCAGCGACCGCTTCGATTTAAAGTGGTGATTACCGATATGGATGAAGAAGAATGTTCCCTCGTACTCGACTATGTATGTCCCACATTCGAACTGGAGAAAGCGGACAAGGACGATATCGCGTATTTCTACATTGATGATCCACTCACCTGGAAACGATACGGGGTTCATATCGCCAATTCTTCTCGTAATGGTCCCGGCGCAGTGCAGATCGGCAGTGATTTGCTGAACGCAGATGCGATGAAGACCATTGTATATAAAGCACTCAAAACAGGGGAATCAGAGATCCCGCTGGACATTGGAAAAGAGAATGATGAAGGAAAGTCTACCGCCTGGTCATGGAAAGCATGGGCACTTGTCGACCTTTCTTGTAGACGACTCTACGCATTCAAAATCCTCATCAATAAGACACACAGTACCGCGCAGTCTTATGCATGTATGGGGTATGTGAACTGTCCTGATTATGGTGGATTTTACGAGGAATCCCGACCTATTCGCCATGCGATGGAGGTGGCTACTTTTCCGAGATTACCTCCTCATGTTTCCAGTCCAATTATTCTGGATGATCAATTTGACGTTCTAGTCCCCGATGAAGGTTGGCCATTGTCGAAGATATCAGGTGTTGGTCCACCTTCGCAATCAGCTATCTCTGACGAAGTACAACAGCGCCTGGCATCCATTGATAACATTCTATCGCGACTCGCAATAGCTATGGAACAGCTGGTTGAAATCATGAAAACCAGATAATTCACTCAAGAACTACATACGAGTATGAAAAGCTTAGTCTCCTTACACATAGCAACAACCTCGAGTCGGACTGGCGGGAAAAAATTCAATTTGGTTTCAACTTTTTTGGTGTCTCGACATGAAAATATCAGTCGCCTCCTCCGACTTTATACAAGACCGACTAAGACCTACTATGACTGAAAATTCGCTATAATCATACACAAGACAACCACGAACTTCTTCGTCTTTTGGTCCCTTCATGTACATATACCTAACATATCGTCTTTCGCTGTTGATTTCCTCAATCCCCCACGTCTAGCGCCAAGCGATCACAATGAGCAACATGTACTATGGAAGGTTAAGAGGAAGCCGAGTGCTCACTTTGTTCACGGTCCATGAAACGCCACTCTTCGCAGTATCGCTGACACGTGACTGTATGAGCCCATGCTCAAGTGTATCTGCTGTCCAGCCCTCCCGTAGGTACTCATCCTCCACATCTTCAGCCTTTACTCTCCTATTCTGACCAACCGTTGTAAGATTATTCGCGATTTCTCAAAACGTTGCAATTCTCTAACAACCATAGTAATGACAGATATTGGAAAAATAGGATAGTACATCTATAGCAAAAGCTTCGATTTATCAACAACATGCAAAAAATACAATAATCCACGCTCTGCGATGTGCCGAAATGAAACAGTATCATAACGCTTGGATGCATCCATGTGCCTCCTCAACTCATTAGCGAGTAATTGAAGTGATCTATACCATTTTTGGAGAAATGGCTGAGCTTGCACTAAGAAAGCTCCGTATTGCTCTGCTTGCAATGGTTGGCCAGCGATGATAGCAAGGGTTGCTGCATCTCTGCTATCGAGACCCCCTGCGAGCCGCATACGCAATCGCTGAAGATGCTGAGGTTCCTCGGGCTTGTCCTCTGGGGATAAATCGCGGAAAGCGCACGCCCATTGGGTCAGAAAGTAAAACGAGTAGTAATCATCCACAGGAGAATGCACATGGTTCTTGTTAAGCGGGTTCAACAGCATCGAAGACATGAATTCCGAAGTACCCTGCGGAACAATTACTCTCGTGGTGCACAGACAAGATTTCAAAGCAATCTTACTGATTTGGTGCCAAGATGTTCCTCGGTGAAATAGCTATCCCAGGTGACTGCCATATCTCCGTCAATGACGAAGCCAGTACACTGGTCATCGATCCCTAATTCACGACAAAGTTCAAGAATTTCTCTTTGAGTTTCGTTGGGATTGGGGATATCAAAACGCTCAGTCTTAATCGGTTCATCTGCCATAAGAACATTGCCGATACTGAGATCGCGGTGCTGATAATTCTTGACACACATGTTGTAGTACCCTTGATGCGGGGTCAGCAAAGTATAAAACTTGAGATCACATGCTCACCGGCGTGGGCGTGAACAACTGCTAGAACTAACGAAGGTAGGTCCTTCGCAGATACAAGGGAATGGCCAACAAATCCGAACGCATGACCTAAAAGCGACCGTCGTTCGGGAGGTTCAGATGTCTCATCCCATAGTTTCCACCAGAAGTCTTCCAGTTTATCAGAAAGAGCCGGAACGAAAAGGTGGTTCGTGGTTGGGCAGCCAGCCTTGTGGTGGGCACGGAAAGAGTAAACATGCTTCGGCACACCGAACAGACCGCTGCAGTCGCTAAGGAGCAGAGGTTCTATAAAGACGTTGTTTGGACCCCGACCCGGGACCCAACAAAATTTGACGACAGCAGAATCGCCTGCCGCGAGATTGAGGGGGTCCAATGGATACCAATCGATGGCCTGATCTACGTTTTCTACTCTATCGGCTAACGCTCGAACTCGAGAAATGACGATAGACGAAACTGTGAAACAAATTTAGAGGGGAAAGGACCGATGGGAAGACAACTAACCTGCATCGTCGTCTTTACCTGATGCTTTCGTTTTAGCATTCCCAGAAACAGTTTGAGTAGGAGTCAAGGGACTTCCTGTGCCGCTTGTCTGCGACATTGTCTTCTCTTTCGCAACCTGGATCCTAGCCGAACGTCGAACACCAATCTGAGACGTAGCAGGCACGAGTTTTCCCGCTAGAGTCTCCTCCCCAGGAACCGAAGCAGGGACCCTGATGCGGAATACACGAGGAGCACGACCCCGAACACAGACACTGTAGTGGAGGATACGATCAATATCCACTGTCAATGGAGAACTATCTCCAGCCTTTCGTCTAGGAAGGCAAACTTGAGCGTCATTGCACCATGCTGGAAAACCAGCATCAGCGCGGGTTCTTCAGGTTAGGATGGAGACAAGCAAATGAATGAAGGCCTTCTGACCGTCTGGTTTGTCAAGATCCAATGGTTTAGAGCTCGTGCAACCTCCACGGTGGAAGACAAGAAACCGAAGACTGTGCTCATTGTAGCCGATGATCAGCACGAATTGTCGAAGCGGACTAGCGCTAAACATACAACGAGCATAAGTTGCCGCCTGTAGAACCAGTTCTGACCAGTTGCCCTTGATCTCGACCGGAATAGCCATCTGCTCGCCACCTTCAACCGGCGGACTCCAAAAAAGGTTGTCTAATTCGTCGGCTTCGAATCCAAGTACGCCCGCACCATCGGGCTTCAACGATTTAGCGTCCTTCATTGGCCTATTCCCAACAAAGAATTCGAGGTCTCGATGTAGTGCCTCATGATCTTTTGGCAGCTGAGTCAAAGATGAGCGGATGCCGCCGTTTAGAAAGTCAATAAGGCCACGACGATGCTCACTTTCAGGACAATTACTTTCAACAAGTGACGTCTCAGGCTTGTTGTGAGCAAAGTGATGAAAAGCATTGTTGATTTGAAGGTCAAGTTTGTGTATGGCGAGATCGTAGTTTTGAGAGTGTCAAACTGCTCTGGTTTACTAGGCAAAGCAGATGGTTTTCTCGTTTTTGCTGAAAGCGCTTGGGCGAGGTGCTCAACAGCGAGCTCCCATATTTGTCCATTGAGCTCATAACGCATTGCCTCTTTCAAGTCCTGTTGGAAGACAGGCGGAGATCCATGGTCGCCGCTATAAATAGACGACATTGAACGCGACTTCACTGTTGTGTTTGCAATGTGGTGGTTGACATGTGATATCTACCCAGGCTTATCCTCAACATTCCATTTTGTAATGATCAACGACAGTATTCGGATGCAATGACTGAGATTGGAAAAACAGTAATATAACGGAAAGTAAATCTATTGCAAAAGCTGCGACCGAACTATCACAAAAGCTTCAACTCAGCAACAACACGCAAAAAAGACAAAAATCCACGGTCTGCGATTTCCCGAAATGTTTTAGCATTAAAGCGCTTGGAGGCATCTATGCGCCTCCACTCACTAGTGAGTGTGGAAAGTGATGCAACCCATTTTCTAAGAAATGGCTGAGCTTGCACTAAGAAAGCTCCGTATACCTCTGCTTCCAAGTCAGCGCCAGTGATGGTGGTGGTTGCTGTAGATCTGGTATGCAGACCCCCCGCAAGTTCTGTTCGCAATTGCTGAAGATGCTGAGGTTCCTCGGGCTTGTCCTCTGGGGATAGATCGCGGAAAGCGCACGCCCATTGGGTCAGAAAGTAAAACGAGTAGTAATCATCCACAGGAGAATGCACATGGTTCTTGTTAAGCGGGTTCAACAGCATCGAAGACATGAATTCCGAAGTACCCTGCGGAACAATTACTCTCGTGGTGCACAGAGAAGATTTCAAAGCATTCTTACCGATTTGGTGCCAACATGTTCCTCGGTGAAATAGCTATCCCAGGTGACTGCCATATCTCCGTCAATGACGAAGCCAGTACACTGGTCATCGATCCCTAATTCACGACAAAGGTCAAGAATTTCTCTCTGAGTTTCGTTGGGATTGGGGATATCAAAACGCTCAGTCTTTATCGGTTCATCTACCATAAGAACATTGCCGATACTGAGATCGCGGTGCTGATAATTCTTGACACACATGTTGTAGTACCCTTGATGCGGGGTCAGCAAAGTATAAAACTTGAAACCAAATGCTCACCGGTGTGGGCGTGAACAACTGCTAGAACTAACGAATGTAGGTCCTTCGCAGATACAAGGGAATGGCCAACAAATCCGATCGCATGACCTAAAAGCGACCGTCGTTCGGGAGGTTCAGATGTCTCATCCCATAGTTTCCACCAGAAGTCTTCCAGTTTATCAGAAAGAGCCGGAACGACTGCTACAGTAAGAGGTTGTATTAAACAACCGAGGCCCTGGCCTCACTATTTAAACAAATATCATATTAATTAAATACAAAAAATGGTGAAGAGATATTTAATAGGCAGTTAAACAGGTCCCGTGACATTTAAACGATAACGATATTTAAATCATAGTGACATTTAAATGATAACGATGATTAAATCGTAGTGATATTTAAATCGTAGTGTCTACTATTAAACAGGGAAATAATGGTGTTTACATGTTGTGTGGGCCTCATCACCATCATTCTTTACAGCTCTGACGTGGCGCCACGGATCGTTGGATCATGGAAGTCTGGCCTCGATGCCCAACTGTAAGAATAAATGTCATTCAGATATGGTTTCGGAACACAAGCCCTTACCGGTCAAAGCTGAACATTTTCTCTTCTCCTGCATGCCATAGTAGGATTCGATCCGCTAAAGTGTGTCCCGGGCGAACATTTTTGAGAATATCAATGCCACAGTGGTCATACTTTGCCTGAGCATCCATGCGAAGGGACTCGAACATGTCTGAATGCTCTCGTGCGTATGCGCAATGACCGGGAGTCAACGAGTTTTGCGATGAGAGCCGCATCCATGCATCCCTATAATATGTAAAGCTCGCAATAACGCGTTGAAAATCCGCATGTTTGATCTCAATTTGTTCTTGCCATCGTTCGAAATCAGCTTCCGCACGGAACCACTGTACTCGGTTTTCTGATAAGAGAGAGTCAGCAATGCCAAAGTGATGCTTCAGTGCTCTACCTGTTTCCTCCCATTCTTCAATCTCCTTTGGGGACATGTTTTCCAGTCTTCCCGCCTTCCAGATCCAGCCATCCGCCTTTACCCCAACTTCCTCTTCTTCTATTGCCAGAGAGTTGTTCGCAGCCAAAGCTGGAGCTTTATAGACTTTCACCAACCGAGCTGGAAACGAGCGTTGAGCTTAGGCTTAGAGAAAAGTTAAAACACCTATGTCGCACATTGATGAGTAGACATCTTTGTTCCTGGAAATAGAATATATAAAATCCGCTCTCATAGTACTCGACCAACGCTACCTACCCTGGTATGCTAGAACCTTGGTTGGTAATGCTGAGTCTTCCATGTCTTCAATGGTTGGGTCTTGCTCCTCATTGATATCCTGTATTGCTAACGTGCTACCAAAGATTGCACCACTTGCCACCTGAGCAGCGGCAGCACTGTGACCCGCTGTGGTCATGTTCCATAAATTACCTTCCAAGATGCGGGAATTGCCTGGTGTTCGACGACGTTCAGTGGCCTTCCTGAAGGTGTCCTGAACAGTGAGTTCCGGCCACCACAATTCATCGAGAGCTCCGAGGGTGCAAAGTGTGCGACGATATGTACTGTAATCCAAAATAAGTTCATCTCGTTTTGTTTGAATTGTTCGGATTTGCGAATGAGAGCAAATGTTTGCCTTTTGACCACGGTCTTCCTTAACCTTGCGCTCGCACGCGGCAGTCAGAGTTTTGACAACTGTCTGAAGACTGTTGATGACATCACCAAGTGCACTTTCAAGTAACTGCACCTGTTTCCCTGCGAGAGGGGCAAGAGAAAGTGCGTTTTGCTCCAAGGCGGAGAAATCTGAGGGAAGCAGTAGCTTCATCTGCTCGGGCTCACAATCAGGCTGATCGAGCAGATAAGCTGTCACCATGTCCATGTACTGTCTCTGCTTCTTTCGCCACTTTGAGATACGATTCTTGAGACTTCTCCGCTGTTTCTCGAGTCCCTCGGTTGCCCCATCTGTTCATTGCCCAATATGACATACACGGGACCTAGGTCAACAGCATCAATTGCAGATAGCAAGTCGAAGATGGAAAAGAGAAAATGAACACGCACTGGTCCCGAGAAATCAGAAGTCCTTCATGTAGCCAAGCTGCCACACCAGCAAGCTTCACCTTTCCAAAGGACATGGGAACAGTTTCCTTGGAAGACATTAGCTTATCGACCAATGATTTGAGTGACGGCGCTGTTGAGTAAACTGTCAGCAGAGCACTCAAAGTAAAGGAACAAACATCACCTTTGTTGTCGCCATGAGAGTACACGCTCAGAACCTGCTTCTTGTTGTGAGGATCGATGATTGGTGAACAATCCAGTTGAGTCCACTCGCACACTTTGTCTTCAAACATGAGACAAAGTCCAAGGAAATGATCTCATTTTTGCACATATTGCACTTTGGCGTAGTCTAAATCCTTCAGCACCTGACGCACTTTGCAATAGTCAGCACACAATCAGGACAACCCTGGTACCCGTTTTTACCTATACCGACAGTCTTTCGCCAATTCCAGTTGTTATAGTGGTTGATCAAGGTGTCTATGCGGTGACCGGCACTCATTTGCATGACGGATGAACCAAGCTGATTGAAAGTATCCCACGGAGCTTCTGCTGATTCACCATAAAAGTGGCCAGTGGATGATTTGTATAAATATGAGTAGAGATAGTTGCAGCCCTCAATATGGTTGCGAACATGACACGATGGAATGATCCACTGCGCATTGTCTATAATCGGAGCCTGGGTCGGATGATACTGGTGGAAGCGGTCAGATATATTGGGTGTTAAGCCACAGGCGTAGTCATAGCTGATGAGTTTGTCTGGCTGCTTTCCTTTGAAAGGCCAAGCTTCATGAAAAAGTTCAAGAGCAAAGTCAACAGTTGCAAACCTGAGAGAATGTGAGTGTGTGAGTGAGCGAATCAGTCAGTGCACTCAATGGACATACCTCTCAGCTCCTATGATATCAACACTGGAGCCAACCATGTAATGATCACAATGAACATTGACCGTGCCAATTACACGCAAATTTTTGAATTTTGAGCAGCTTGCGCCATTTGCCACATTGAGGTGGTTGCAGGTAACTTTCTGCTGAACAATCAGCCAACTCACATGCTACTCATTCAATGTAGACAGTACCTCATTTTGCAATTGCGGAACAGTCTTGAGATAGTGTTTGTAACGCTTAGAGTTAGCCATATACGCACGACCGTCGAATAGAGACACATCATTGGGATCATTTTTCTTGGTGTAGTTCCCTGTTTTCATATTGCCATCAATCGTGATACGGCTAGAGTGAATGTGACTGAAAAGAAAGTCAGTACTGCTGTAAGAAATGGACTAAACAGCTCACCGGAGGTGTGAAGGAGCACATTCCCACCCATCTTCCATGTTCACATCTGTGTCTGGGCATGCGGGGCAGAAATTCATAACATTGTCTTTGGGACGGTGGGGGAAGCATTCAGTCATCCCATCTCCGTATAGACCACCAAAGCACTTTTCCATTTGAATCCAAGGCCATATTCTAGTGACGAAAAGAAACTGTTTGTACAGATCCTACTCAATGATGTTAGATAACATCTGAAAGGACTTTGATAGAGACTCACCAGTACATTACCAGTAAACACATTATCAGTTAATCGTCGTAGCGAGAGCATGAACTGATACGCTGTAATCTTGGACTGGAGGTTGAAAAGATCCCACTGTTGCAAAAGGTTGAGTGTGAAAGCGGATTGAGGATCTTTGACAGTCGCAGGCAGTAAACCCGCGTGAAAGAGCTGGTGCCACTTGCTTCAATGGTCTGGACACCCACAGAATGTCACTCTAGTAGTGTGAACCCCGCCCACATCCACCAGAGTCATAAGCAGAGGTGTGGTTGCATACGGACATCGATTGCCATCATGACCAAGAGGAATCCCAAGGCTTTTGGGAATGAGCATGGAGATATTGTGGCGTACAAAATAGCCTTTCGTCTCATCCCATGCCTCAGCCCAGTGGAGAGGTTGATGCTTATGCGCTCCCAACCAGCATGAATGGCATAGAGGAGCTTGTTGGAGACATTGTTGGCATCATACTCGGCGGGCGGCATGTCCACAGCTGCAGAGCTGACCAATACATGTTGAAATACTGGGGGCCGGAACGGTTCGGCGACGACCGAACAAGTGGACGTCGAGTCGGCGGGTTGTCTTCGAAGTGCTCAACACAAGAGCAGGGGGGGAAGAAAGGGCGGAAACCGTTGTCGGTTCAGGACTACATACTGAGTATATAAAATAACTAGAATATCAAATACATAAAGGCACTGTAAACTAAAACATGTATGATAACGAAGAAGGGCGCCGTGACCGGAACAACCGTCGGGCCTCTATTCTTGACAATACGCAAATCGGACTCCTGCATCATGAGGAGTTTGGCCGTGGTAGGAAGAAACTCCTGGTATTCCACGAGGAGTTTGGCGCGCTAGATAGTTTGTAGCACGTTTCAACATAGCACGTCTTGATACAAAATATGAATAACAGACCTGCGTTCGAGATTCCTCCACAAAATCGAGCTCTGGCTTGCTCTCTTCAGCATATAGACTTGTTGTAGATGTTGGTTCAGGAGGAATGGCGCTACCTTTTTCCTGCTGCACAGAGGGTGCTCCAATAATTTGAGTTGTTGTTGAAAGACCAGAGCGACTAAGCGAGCTCATGATCTGTTGTGGTGCTGAACGATTGACATAAGAAGATGAGTTTCGTTCAAGGTCAGCCTGCGTGAGTTTGCGTTTCTTGTGTGGAGGCATTGTAGATTCCTATCGAGAGGATGTTGGTGTAAAGTGAAGGCAAGGTTGGACTACCTCGACTGCGCGTGAGGTTCACGCGGGTATTACAATAGAGAAAGATCTTACCATTCAAGCAGCTGGACTCTTCCAAGTTCGATGGAGGTTCAAGAACAAAGAAGCCCCCCATAAGCCAAATCAAGTAGTTTAATGTCATTGCGGATGCCACTCTGCTGGTTAGACAATAGTACGATAAACTGTGTGATTCTTTGACTACAAACCAAGTAGTTTAATGTCGTTGCAGACATGGTTCATAGAAACTTACAGTCTATTGAACAAAAGCAACAAAAGCACAAATTTAACATAGTTACTACATTGTACGCTACGACATGATCATAATGCTGTGAATATATATTATTTAGTATTTTAAGAAAACATATGTTCAACATGGATATCCCAATCTTTTATCCGCCCAACACTTGACAGCTTCAGAGCAATCAAATCCCCATCATGGATAGGAAACAGTGTATCAAAAAGAATCTTTCTCCACCCGCGCCCTGGAATGTAGCGGTCAACACAACTCGCATTGGTTAATCCAACACTTTTGATGCTCGAGTTGCTCAAGTCAGATAGGCAAACGTTTGCACCATGTCTGCTCGGAATTTGGACCGTCGTTTTGTTGTAAGGTTCATCTTCCTGTAGTTGCAGTAAGCTTTGCTGTTGAAAACGGTACGAGAAGCACTTACCTTAGTCCAGACCACTAGCAAGAGCGTAAAGAATTTGTCGTTCTTATTTGTTACCATCTCCTCCTCAGAGTCATCGAGAGAGCTTCTAAGCGAAGGACTAGAGCCCAGCCGACTGATATGCTTGGGAGAAGCAAAGTCGGGCACAAAAGGCTCACTCATTTCGAAATCATCATCACTGTCACTGATACTATGAGCATCAGCAGTGATAGACAGTGAAGTTGAGGGAGCAGTGGTGCGCGTGGAGTAGACCAGAGGTGAAGATGTGGTAGCATGCGACGATGACAATGTGTGAGAGAAGTCTAGTGAAGCCAAAGGAGAAGATGAGCGAGACGTGGATTGACCAAACTTGTGGGTCAATCTGGATGCGAGGACTTCTCGCATTGCAAGACTATCCATGAGGTCTTTGTCGGTTTCGAGAACTACGCATGGTATCATATGTGAATTCCATTCCATTCGCTTGAAAACCTTCGTGGTACACGCGTGAACCTGTCAAGCCAAAGGCAATATATAAGAGGTCATTGGTAAAGTGAACAATGCTCTCACTGTGCAGTACAATCGCCCTAACTTAGGGAAGTCGCGGTGGTCAGGTCCAGTGACAGCACCTTTGGATGATGTGCCAATGAAAATACTCCACCAGCTAGCGTATTCTCCCTGTACCAGTGTGGTGGGTTTGCATGGATTGAGAGGATAGCCAAGGGATTCTTGAAGATAGTGTAACTGAGCGTCAATACGCCTGTTTAGCAAAGTGCTCTGCTCCTTCGAAGTAGAGTGGTTTTTGTGTTTGACAGAAGATTTAGGCATACCAAGATAGATGAGAGATACAGACAGAGAAATCTTGAGAGAACCAGACATTAAATATGAGGCCACCGACTTTCCGAACAATGAGCTCTCATGAGACTACTAAAATAAAGATAAACATAGGCTTTGGTCCGAGTAGAGCTGGATACGCACCAGTTAGAAATGCCACCTTGTTCATATCCAAAACCAAATGCCAATTGCAACTATAAAAGTCATTCAAGTTCATAGTTACCCACGGCAAAGACCACTCCCAACTTTCAGCAGATTCGGCACTAGATTGAAAAGGTAGGTCGAAAGATAGCGATGAAGTCCTGGACCAGCCAGTTGGCTTTTTACAGATGCACTAAGCGATGGTGGAAGTATGACAGAAAGAAAGAAAAATATTTCCCACGCTCAGAGGCAGGACTATACTTCCGAGGGCTGGACCAGAAATCTTTGAAAAAGGAAAGTATGAGTAATATGAGCATCACTGGGGTGATTACTCATACTTTCCTTTTTCAAAGATTTCTGGTCCAGCCCTCGGAAGTATAGTCCCGCCTCTGAGTGTGGGAAATATTTTTCTTTCTTTCTGTCATACTTCCACCTCCCAAACTAAGGACGATTTCGTCATTGTCTCACATGCCTAGGCCAGGTAAAAGCTCAGTATCTTGATTCCTCAACATTTCTGCTGATGTCGACTCCGAAGAGGAGCTGGAGGACGAGGACGAGGACGAGGTGATCGAGTCTGCCAGTGAGTAACTCGGCAAGTGTTTGTTTGCATTTTGGTGACATCGTAGCTGTATCCTTATCAAAATCAGAGCAGATACAACAGGCCAATGTGCATCCCACAGTCCAGGAGCAGGACGACTGTTCAGAGGCCTCTATGCTGTTCCTCAAGCAGCTAGAGCACAGATACTCCGGACAGACCACTGACCCGCCTATGTGGAGCGCAAACAACGAAGCTGATGATCCGGAGTATGAGACGTTTCAGCAGAAGAAAATTCATTTACCAGGGCCAACGGATGGGTTCAATATATGGAGGCTGAAATGTACGGTATGTGCCCGTTTCGATCTTGCATTTTTTTACACACCAAACACACACATGTCTGTTTAGCCAGGTCATGATTACGACGTTCTTGTCTATCTGATGAGCTTGAAGACTACGGAACTTCATTCAGCTTTCACGAATCCATATCATGAGGGCTTAGTTTACTTAGAGGCTCAGTTTCGCAAGCCGAGTATATCACCCATGAATTTATCTTTGCAGGACCTTTTGCATGTCCGTTCGGATGTCAGAATGTCCACCCTGGCCGTTGTCCCTCAAACTGAGGCGTGGCAGTGTCTTCGCATTCGCAACGATGTGGATGATGAACAGGTATTTTCTCTTGGCCGCTGGGTCGAAATCTGCTCGGGTAGGTACAAGGGTGACGTTGGAGTCACCTTGGGAACCTCGTTTGAGAGTATGCACAGCCCAGGAGCTGTGGAAGTGCTAGTCGTACCGCGAATTCCGCTTCGGCTACACTTGCATTCCTCAGGCAGTCGTAAACAGCCGCATAATACCAGGCCACCTTCAGCTCTTTTCTCTATTCATGACTGTTCACCAGAGGACCAACACCTTTTTACGGAGCCTTCGGATTGCGAGGTATTGGGAAAGTACTACGTCCACTCAAAATTGGGCAGATTTGAGTACGGCCTTTTGGTCAAACGTTTGAACCCTCTGAAGTTGAAACTGACTGGCCATGTAAAGCCAGAACTACGAACACTTTTTTTCGAGAGTGAGCATCCGGTGGTCAGACAAAGGCCGATGCCCTTGCCAGAGTTTTGGAAATTTGAAACCGGCAATGTAGTGAGCATTGAGGATTCAGAGGCAATAGGCACTGTCGAGACTGTATTACCTTCCACCTGTGAGGTGCATACTGAAAACACAGGACTATTAAGTGTCCCCACTTGGAAACTACGCAAACGAATAGTTCCTGGTGATTACATCAAAGTTCTTGCAGGTGAGTATGTGGACCAGACCGGGTTAGTGGGCAGGAAAATCGGGCGAAGTATTGGTATCATTCCCAATGGCACACACGAAATCGTAAGTATCCTATTCTCTCGATTTTCATCTGCTAATTTCTTCTAGGCTTTCTCAGTGGATGTGAACTCAGTCAGTCGCACAACCCAAGGTTCCCCAATTGGTTATGATTTCCCTTGGTACAATGTCCAAGTACGACTCTCCTCACGCACAGTAACTGAGCGACCTCGCCTGAATACTCAGAGTCCAAACGCGGTGTCCTTTTGGATTCGAAACTGGGAAGGATGTGTTGGGGAAGTCAAGAATGTTTGGCCTGACGGGAAAGGATCACTTCGACTATTGCTCTATTTCGGTGTGCTGGATTGTTCTCTCGAGGTGGACTACACTCAGGTTGTGGAGAAGAAGTACGTATAGTTGGCTACTTTATGGGACATATCTGACTGATTTGGGTGTTGCAGCACCAGAAAATTGCTACATGAATTCCAGCCCCTTCTGCCCAGGCACAAACACTTTGAAGTCAGCACCGAATTGCTTTGGTTGAAGATAGATAAGAAGCCCTGGATGGGAGCCCAGGTCTCAGTGGTGAAGGGCCACTGGAAAGGTTATCGCGGTGTTGTTCACGATGTCATGCTGAGAAATGTCGACCGTGTCAAACGCCAACGGCCAGTGGGGTAGCTGTTTGAGTCGAGCTCAATGTCTCAACGACCAACTGTACAATGCCCCGCGAAGATATTGATTACGATTTTCTACATGAGACAAGGTGCGCATACGTAATCTACTTTTGTTCTCAGTTACTCACGAGGGTTGAAAGCACCAGTAAACTGCTGGCAGACGCGATCCCGCCGAACAATGATCAGTCTATCTTTTTACCGCATTCGGCATATCGTCCAAGCAGTCGTGGGCTACCCTTCAGGGTTAGCAACTCAGGCATGAGCACCACAAACGATAACTCCACACGCTCTGTCATTCCGCCAATCACTGACTTTGAACAAGACTATGTCTTCACCAGGGAGTGGAGCATCCACCATGGTGTCGGCGTTCTCGATCCTGAATTTCCTTCCTTATCCATATTTCAGCCTCCCCCAAATTACTTCAACAATGCCCATGAACAATGGAGGGATGAGACTGAAACAGAACCAATTCCTGCGGCCCATCAGAATCACTGGCTCTTTCACACCAAGCTGCAAGGGATATCCATCCGCGTAGATATTCAGGGAACAAAATACGATATGCTGTCGAAACAAAAGTCCACACGGGACGGGCGTTACGTCAAGGTCGTTCCTCAAATGGGTGGAGGTTTTATGTTGAATTTGGTTGTTTCTAAAGCGCTGGAGGAGGTTGGAATCGACCCGCAGTATGTTCTTCGACATCGAGAGCCCCCAAAGCCCAACACTGAGAAGCGCTTGATGGTTGTGATTGGGGGCGACGAAGAGCACATAGGGAAATTTGTCCGTCAGATATATCACTTGTACCAGGGAGCCAAGCGGCCAGAAAATATGTGGTTCATATTGGGTGTGGTTGAATTTTCGACAGGTGAAGAAGTTCTAGCGCCGGAATGTCTGGAATTGCCCCCCGACAAGGTGGAGATTGTACTGGAAACAGAGGAGATGCGCAAAAAATCGAGGGCATTGTTGGGCCCTGCTCGGGATGCTGCACGCTTGTCTTTGCCCGAAATCCGACGTCCTCCTCCACATCCCCCGAAAGTATTCCTACCAACAGTACAACTCCTCAGACCCAGGAAGAAGTATTGCAAGTAGGAAAATGTCGTGGGCGTGGACGTCCATCACCAATGACAGCGAAACAGCAGACTCTGTTACAGGCTCACTTACCGGAGTATGAGACGCTTCTCAAGAAGAATAACCTTCATCTTGGCAAAGAGGGGAAAGCCCAAGATCCTCAGGAGGTCCGAAACTAGTTGAAAGCTGCTGCGAAAGCTCTTGCGAATTCAACGGAATTTCAAGCATCTGCAGCCCCAGATCAAGTTAGGACTCCTGCCGAGTGGGAAACGGTGTGTATACTGTTAATCTTTAGTCACGCTTGGCTCATAGTCCCATAGATTGTTACAGCAGCATTCAAGAACTACAAGAACAACAATATTATCAAAAACAATGCTAAAGTGGTAGTCCAGAACTTCCGCGCCACCAACACACCAGTTCCAGTCCGTGACAATCCCCGTTTCAAGGCAGCCAACACCCTGCTCAATCTCCAGATGCCGACTTCCAAGAGGTTGTTTGAAACTGAGGTTAAGGAGGATATCTTAGAGAAGGCAATTGAGCTTCGGAAGCAAAACCCTTCGTGGAACGGCAGCAAGGCCTATCAAGAGGCTCTGAAAAGGGAGTGGGCAAATGGAGACCAAGCCATGTATGAGAGTAAGGCAGAACATGCTGATATATTTGAGTATGTGCACTTCAGTTTTGTGTTTCCTGAATTGTTCTCATGTCTTTATCAGAAATCAGCGAACTTTACCTCTCAACTTGATGACTGCTCTGTGTGGTCTTACCGAAGGAGGCTCTGTGGGACCTTGCGAAGTCGTCTGCTTGGTCGGATTTCGGAACGAAGAAAATTTTGTGGCAAGCTGGCAGTACGTTGTGTAACTCTGTCGTACTCAGCATTCCCTAAGCACTGGTTGCAGGTTGAATGCACACCATCAGGTTGATGAGAACGGAGACCCTTTCACACCAGAATTTCAACGCGGGTCGGATAACGAACGAGCTTTCAATTCTCTTGACAGAGCTTGGGCTGAATATTGCAAAACAGTACTCCCTAGTATGCCTATTTCCTCTGCATTCTGCCAATGCTCATCATTTCAATAGAGCATCGCGCGCCTGGTCCATGAAACGCACAGGGTGTTCCTGTCCTGAGGGATACTACAGATCTCTCAAACAAGCAGCTTGCACAAGAGATTGTTGATTTTCTCAATCAAATTTGGCGTAAGTTTTTTTGTTATCTTAGAGTTGACACACAAGGCTCACATTTGCATGCAGAGTATTCTCAGCCAGCACACAGCAGGTCGTGTTTCGTCCCACTTTCTGAAATAGATTCCGATCCTCAAGCGTTTTATGACACGTCGAAGTTCCAATTCCCTACCAGTCTAGCAGTGGAACGGCTTTCTAATTCCCAACTTTGGTTACTTGGGGATTACATCTCTAGCATATCGAATATCGACCATCCTGACCCTTTTGTGTTCAAGTCCAAGGATCATACTACACTCTCAGTTCCAAATGCATCAGGTGGATCCAGCTCCATGATCCCTGGCCCAGTTGCTGTTGCTCAAGAGTCTAGTGCATCAGCTACGGAGCCTGCTACTCAGCCTTCAGATGTGCAAGGTACGGGAGAACCAGTCAATTCATGTTCGCCTGCGACTGCGAGTACACAGGATGAGCTTACAAAGTCATCGACAGTGCCGAATTTGGAGACAACAGAAACTACAAACACCAGTCAACAAGTTCGTTTGCCTCTGCCTGAGGGCGGGTCTCCCATTTCTCCCAATTTGTCAACAACTTTGGAACCCTTGCCTGTCCCTCCAATCCTTTCCGTTACGATTTCTCTACCAACCGCATCTTGCAATCCTTCTACCCCCCCTGTGACAGCAACTCCCAGCTTTCTTCCCCCTTTGTTGGAGACAGCTCCCCCACCTGACGATACACCCGCATCTTCCAATTCTACTACCTCCCCTGATTCTTCTATGACAACAACTACCAACTCTCTTACCGCTATGTCGCAGAAAGCTCCCCCACCTGACGGTACACCTGCTGTTGACCCTCCTGCTGATATTGAGTCTCAACCTAAGGCAATACACACAGGTTTGGCGTCAGTTGATGCGCCAAAGCGACGTGGCAAGCGTAAAGCAGCCGCAGCTCAACTGGATGACACACAGGGTACCAGGGTTACACGGAATCGGGGTCAGCTGCACGGTAAACAGCTCTCAAACATCACAGAACAGGATGGAACAGTTGTTAGGGAGCTCGAAGAGGTCCAGGGCAAGGAACAACCTGCCACACCACCAGATGAGGTTAGAGTATCCCACATTTCTGAGCATCGATGGCACGGATCCCAATTGTCTTTTCATGTTCATTGGGAAGACAAGGATATCACTTGGCAATCGAAGTTGAGCGGGTCAAAAGCCTTTGACCAGGGTCTATGCAGCGAACGAGTCATATGACTGTGGGTCTTTGTTCATTTTGTTTGTTTGTCAGGCGCACT
>MU790684.1:0-52442 GCA_027886635.1 Lentinula boryana
ACTCGCTGAATATAATTTCAATCTCGTTCACAAACCAGGGAAATCAATGGCCAAAGCGGATATACTGTCAAGGATGACAGGTCTTGAGACAGGGGCAAAGGACAACGAAAATACCGTCCTTCTGAAGCCGGAGTTTTTCATTCACGCCCTCAACATAACTGCTCCAGAAGATCTATTCCTGTCAGAAATCAGAAAAGCTCGAGGCGTTATCGATAGATTCGTAAAAGAAAATCTCGACGCTAAGAACCCTGATTGGAAGGAAACGGACAACGTTATTGAATGGAAAGGACGCGTCTATGTACCAAAGAATAGTACCCTTCGCTCCAAAATCATCACTCAGTACCACGATTCACCACTAGCAGGACACCCTGGGCAATACAAGACGGCGGAACTCATTACCCAAGACTACTGGTGGCCAGGAATTACAAGAGATGCGGGGAAGTACGTCAAAGGATGCGAGAAGTGTCAGGCGACAAAAGCTCATCGCACTAGACCTGTTGGCCACCTACATCCACACACCGTTCCCGTTGAACCTTGGCAGGTAATCGGTACTGATATGATCGGAGAACTTCCTGAATCCGGGGGATACAATGCAATAGCGATCTTCATCGACCACTTCACGAAGCGACTACGACTGGTACCAACGCATACCACAGTTACCTCAGAAGGGATGGCGAAGATCTACCGTGACCATATCTTTGCAATCCATGGACTTCCGCGAAAGATAGTTCATGATCGAGGTCCACAGTATCACTCGCGATTCATGAAGGAACTTTATCGGTTATTGGGCATTGAGGCGAACTTTACTACGGCATACCATCCTCAGACAAACGGCCAATCTGAACGAACAAACCAAGAGATCGAACAATATCTCCGTTTGTTCATTAACTATCAACAGAACAATTGGCATGAATGGTTACCGCTAGCCGAGTTCAACTATAACGACAAAGTACATTCGGCGACAAAGGTCTCTCCCTTCTTTGCGGACAACGGTAGACACCCATACAAAGGCACGGCGACTCAAATGACTTCGGACAACCCCACGGCACAGGCCTTCGCAGACAGAATGAAGAAGATTCGAAGAGAAGTAGGATCAGCGTTAGAGAAGGCCAAAGAAGATATGAAGAAGAAGTACGATGGAAAGAGAAGAAGAGGCATAGAGTATAAGGTTGGCGACAAGGTGTGGTTAGAGGGAACCAACCTGTCGGTAGATCGCCCAATGAAGAAATTAGGCGACAAAAGATATGGACCATTCGTGGTTCAACAGAAAGTAGGACAGAGCTCCTACAAGTTAGAAATCCCCTGCACATGGAAACATGTGCACAACGTCTTCAACGAGGTTCTTCTCACCCCTTACAAAGAACCTCGTTTCCCCACTCAACCCCGAAATACCCGTCCGCCACCTATAGTAGTAGGAGGAGAAGAAGAGTTTGAAGCAGAAGAAATTCTCGACTCCAAGAAAGTTGGTCGAGGAATCAAGTATAAAGTCCAGTGGAAAGGATACGGTTCCCATGAACAGACCTGGGAACCACGGTCGAACCTTACGAATGTCGACCAGTTACTGAAGGAATTTCACGAAAAGAATCCAACGAAGCCGCGCCCAACCACTCTTCGTCAAATTGAAATTCCGATTTCCCTGTTCCCAACAGAGCTGTTTCGACCGATACCTTCTCCCAACACAGATGCGGTATCCCCTTCCCTTCCATCCGAAAATTTTCTTCTACGACAAGCACATCGTGGAACTCGTGCCCTAAGGAGAGGGTGATGTTACGAACCGACTCTTTTTATTATTTCCCCTTTAGTACTTTAGACGCCCACTCCCTTTTAGATACATTAGCGCTGTAGGCGCTTATACACGCGTCTGTATTATTCTTTTATCTTTTCTTTTACATTTGTTTATGTACACGTGACAGCCTTGCCGCTCTCGCGTTATTGTAATTACTATAGATCGTCAACGCGACTCTCTCGTGTCTGTCAGACCATTGACAGATCGTCGCCGTTTACCTTCGGTAACCGCACGTTCTTTATATTGCCTTATTGTTTTGTCGTTGTATACGGACAGCTATACTTATGGATACGAGCTACTCTTATTGTAGAGCCTCACGGCTACGACGCGAGATAGTTCTCATGGATTCATCTTAGGATGTGTATATAAGATAGCATACCTCGTAGAGTAGTCTCTATCTCTGATCTCGTCTATTCTCCTCGGTAGCTAGACAAGTATTAGGAGGTCTCTATCCTCATCCGCTATACATCCTCATTTTGATCTTTTGTCGTCGTGTGACGCCTGGCATCCTGTGAGCTAGCGAGTCGCTGACAGCGGTCGTAGGTAGAAGCCTTAGTTTTAATATCGAATTGGTACGACTCCCCAGAATCACATAACACTTGCCCTCTCCACTTCTATACCTCGTTCGACCCCGTCGACCTTCAGTCGATACTATCTCGATCTCGAACAAACTTAACACGGACCGCGCAGCATAGCGAGGATACTGTTAATAACGGTATCAAAGGTCCACTTGACCCGCACGCTCCTAACATACAGGTAAACTGTGAAGTTTACCGGCGGGTTGCAGGTTGGGCCATTTGGACACCTGGCACGTTTCACAAGATTTGCAAAACGTTTCTGTGTCTGCTATAATGCGGGGCCACCAGTACCATCTTCTGACATAGTCAGAAGTGTGCTGCTCCCCAAAGTGGCCTACTACTTCATGGGCCTGTTTGAGTATTAAACCTCAAAAAGTCTTGCCTGACCCTCCTTTCCCTTCGGGGATGCATACTACGTCCTCTCCAATTCTATTGGATGCATAGACTATCCTGTCGATCACTTTAAATCCCTTGTGATCGTCGGGGTGCTCTATCATTTTCTGGAGTATGGCGTCACGCTTGGATAGTGTTCGAATCTCCAATTCGAATTGCGACTGCTCTAAATGATTAGGTCTAGGAGCTTTACCCCTTAGTCGAGATTTGAGTACTGTAGGGTTGAGTTCCTGTAACGGCCCATATAGCCCCTAGGTATTATCTTATCTAGATTAGATAAGATACTGTAATATATCAATATCTCACGACGAACTGTATAGTTCATCATTTATATAGGTCACGTTTAGATAAGCTAGGGTAGATCTTTTTCACCTAGTAACTACATACCGAGTTTTAATAATAAAGACTCGTCGTGTTCATACTGCGTGAACTAAGCATCTTAAGCACTAAGCTATCTGAAGCCCACAAGCTCCAATTATCATAACCATCCTAACGGACGGTTACAAGTTTGTTCTCGATCAAGATCATGAACAACAATTGATGATCATTGGTCAATGTACAGGAAGTATAAAAGGGTGAACTAGAACCTTAGCACCACTATCAGTAGTGCCCTCACTTTGTCGTATGGTTCCATAAATGTTCAAGATGATGAGGAAAGGTTAAGTGCTAGCTAAGGTACACGCCACTTTGCTATCTCCGAATAGGTAGATTAAACATGTGGACAGCATGTTGGAAAACAAAGGGATGTCCAAAAGGAATAATAGCATTGCTTAGCAATGAGGAAAAGAATTTTGAAGTGCGTGGATTGCAGAGTACAACTCCACAACAGAGTATGAGGTAGCATAGTGACAGAGTAAGGGATTGTGAAGCCTTGGAAAGGACTTGGCTTTGCATGACAATAACATATCCTCGCTACACTGCATGGTCCATATCAATTGAAGGTAGCATTGGTCTCGATGTCAACGGAGTCAAATGAGGTATGAGGTAGAGGGAGTGAAGTCTTAGATGATATTTGGGGTCATACCAATTTGATATTAAAACTGAGGCTTCTACCTATGACTGCAGGTTCTATATACGAAGTCTACTATCTCCAGTATTGCTACTAGGTATCCTAAAGTAGTTACAGTGAATGGAGGTAAAGATAACAAGTGCAGATAGGAAGAAGGTTAACTAATAAGGAAAGGAAGGCGGTATGGGTGTATAGTCCATCCAAAGGGATAACAATGGGGTGAGGAGGATAGAGATCATGGAAGCAAACTACCTTGATCTGTATCATCAATGCATCAAATCGATCATGTATAATGTGGTCCATGCAATGTGTATGACTGGTGCGCATGATTGTAACAGCTCCAATGACCGAGAGATATGGGTCTTGCCTTGTGTGGGAAGACTGATGGTCACCACGAGGATTTCTCCAGCATGAAAGAGCAGTCCGGAGTCGGTTGTGTAGAGGGGGGCAACCATTTGAGATGATGAATGAGCAAGTTGCAAGCATTGTGTTTACTTAAGTATCTGATGTTCATCAGAAGAACGGGGTCCCATTATCCAGCGCTGGACAGAGCTGGACAAAGCTAAAAGTACTGACAGTGCGTGAGCAAAGTACCTCCCTCACCGGCGCTGTAGAGCACTGTATTGATTCCATACAGTGCCTGACATCACTGTCCAGTATTGAATTGGCACTGTACAGCACTGTCCAGCACTGTGCAACCACCAATTCAAATGTGCTAGTCTCTGAGCGCGCCTTGTGATATTGACATCAAGCTGTGGAATTGTTTCAATGCCATGAGTTCAATATACAGTACTGAATTGAACATATTGAACTGACCCTGTACAGTACTAAATTGGTGCTGTATAGCACTGTCAAGAGCTGTTGAGAATTAAGTTGGCGCTGTCCAGAGATCTACAGCTCTGTCAAGTATAAATGGCATCCTTTTGTGCTATCAGCTCTGGGAGTAAAACCCAGGTTTTGCTGATGTTAGTGATGGACGATGGATTGTTGGATGCTGAGCGCAGCATCGGATCGTGTGTAATATAGAAGCTGTAAGGCTATCATAGGGTAAATGAAAATGAAAATCCGAAGAGAGAACTAAAGAGAGGATGTGAGCAATGAGTCTCTCTCACACGGCAATTAGTAAAATATCCTTCGAGCAGCAATAGCGGCTGAAATACATTGATTATCCTTATAAAGCTAATCTAAATATCACGTGACTACCGATAAACCATGTATGGAGGTCACGTGACTTCCAGCTGCTATTTCCGCTCGACGGATTTTTTACTCATCCTGGTGTGTCTGTGACTTGGGCACGCTACTAAGCGCTCACAAGTATCAAGACAACAATCGATGACCTCTGCATCCCTAATAATGTATATTCAATTCTGAAGAACAAATAGAACAAACAATGCAGAAAACACTATCAGGTATCATTTGTATTCAATTTTATATGTCAATGCCCCTGCCTCTGCTTATTTGTAAATATACATCTTTCCAATGGTCCAGTTGTTTAGCGTCCACCATTGGTTTGCCTGCCAAATTATGAAATAATGTCAAGAAGACCAGGCAAGTATTGATATAGTCCAAGTCGTCTTTAATGTCATGTACCTGTTTAAACTCATCACCTGCTTGGACACCCTTCCGACCTTGCTGTAATAGCTTATTAGTCTCAGCTTTCAGCTTCTCGACATCAGACATGATATCCCAGGCCTCTGTCTTACTAGGTTCCCCGACGAAATGACACCACAAAACTCCTGAATTTGGGCCGATATTCATCATTCGGCGCGGATCCATCCTTCCCAATGGTGCTATCTGTGTTGGTGTATATCGTGGGGGGTTGACTGTTTGAATCTGCAACTGAGGGGTGTTGTTATTAACGATACGAGGTCGAAGCCCGGTGCTTTCAAAGAATATGGTGAGTTGCAGCCCACTATAGGCTATCGAGGCACTTTGGTGGCTGCTTTGGTAGACATTACTCCCTGGCCTTTGAAAGCCTATCCGGATCGCTGATTTGTACTCGGTGCGCTCTGAGTGGGTGGTTATTGAAAATCAGACAAGTATTGTGCAAGTTGAATCTGCCTTACTTGTCAATGTTTGGCGTTCCAACTGGTCGCTCATGGCTATCAATGGACTGGCTACGACAGTAACGAGGAGGGATGTGACCAGGAAGAGACAAGCGCAAATAATACGATGGGAAGATAATCGTGGGAGCATGGCGTCGCACTATGTAGAAAATGGTATAAGTATCGGTTCAGAAATGCAAACAATGCATTCAGAAGAGGGTTGAGATACGTACAAGGTGCGGTGTGGAAAGCAATTTGTGAATAAGAGCTCGGAGACCCAAGGCGTTGGTAGTATGTCAATAACTGTAAAAGTAGGGTGAATAATGTTCATACGGCATTGAGTTGTCTTGTCAATAAATACCTGAATATGAAGTGGTCACGATAAATTCGACCAGCGAATGTCTCGTATATTGAAACCTGAGCAGACCGTTGTTCAAGGTGCAGAAGGGTTCAGAAGAGTTCAAAAGAGTTCAGAGAGCTTTTGTACAACCAAGTCCCACAGCCCTCCACAGCCCCGCCGCCGGGCTCCGTCGTGGTGCTTCCCCATCTGAAGCAATCAGATTCTAAAAGATGTTAACATGGTATCATTCACCTTACGAGAATCAATCTACCATAATCAACTTTGGCGTCGTTTTCATCGCACTAAATACCCAAGGAAAATTGGGAGAATTTGGGCAGGTACTCTTGGGCAGGTAAGGTAAGACGGAAGGTTGAAAACAATGCAACACTGAGAGCTCGATGGGTCAGAAAGTATGAAGACGACTCCGATGGCTCTCAGGATTATGATTAGCGAATAAAAGTAAAACATGACCGGCTGGGAAGCGGAACACAAAGTAAGGGCAGACGACCTGCAAGCGCGGTATTTACTAGCACCTAAGTATTGGCGGGAGAGGGGAAGAAGAAGGAGAGGAGTCTTGCGGACAAAGCTGTGCCTTGGAGCGCTTTTATCTTTATCATTAGTTTCTCTGTTCCGCTGATGTTCGAGTCAACAGAAGCATTCGTGTTTACGATATATATTCCATATCACCACGATGGCCTCCTCAGAGTCTTCTACAATACTCTGAGGTGAGCTTAGATGTTCTTTTCATTCTAACTACATACTGACTGTATCGGTATAGCGATATTAATCATACTTCGTTAGGTATTTAATATACAGAGTCTTCTACATCTGAGCGATATTAATCGTACTTCGTTAGCTCTCACAATTGAACTCACCTCAATAAATAAGTGTCAAAATGGTTTTATCTGCTGATGTGGAGACATCCAAGGTCAAAACACAAGCAACTTCGACAAACAACAATGACACTTGGTTCCATGCTTTGAAAGCAACCAAAAACATCGACCCTTGCATATTCATGCACTGGTCAACAAAACCTCGTTGGACGTGCTTTCTGGCACTCATGGAGCTCATGGTCAAACAGTGACAAGCTGGATTGCATTCAAGTTGACGATATCAGTTCTCAAGATATCAGTTCTCAAGATCAAACTGCAGTTATCTGAATCATCATACTTACTACCATACACAGAAAGAGAATATGAGCCTAGAAACGAAAAATTGAAATTGCTCCGTTTTCCTTTCAATCGATTCGGATTCCGTAGAACCAAGGACCTTTAATAATCTTGACTCCATTTATTCCTCTTTTAAATCATCCCCATCCTTCGTTAAAGACCCACCATCCCCTACCTCATCAAGTTCAGCGTTGGCGGTCCCGGACTCTGAATCTGAGCCTTTGGCTTGCCCATGTCCCGCGCTATCCCATACACCGGAGATATCGACCTCCTCAAATGATACACTCTTCTCTCCGATCCCACCAGGGACCGGATACACCCAATTGAGGAGTAAATATATAACCATCGACGTCCCGAATCCAGTGAAGAACGACATTTCGTATATCCGCGTGGCAGCGATTGGGACGGTCCGACCCGCTGAAGATGGCGAGGAGTTCAAGGAAGGGTCAGTAACGGAGAGAATGAAGAGGAATAATGCGAAAAAATGCTCACTTGCTCCGGCAAATCCAACGACGTTGATCAAAATACCAGCTATGTACGCCATATATGCTCTACGCAAACAGATAGAAAATGGTGAGGGAGAGGAGCAAGGGATTATTTTTAAATCAGCGACAAGTCTACATAACACAACTCGGGTACGAAAACGAACGAAGAAACGAGGAAACGCGCGGTGACCGGTGGGTTCCGGTGAGTATTGAGACAGGTCAATCGAAGGAGGAAGTCGGGTAAAAGAAAAATCCAGAATTTGAAAGTGAAAAGGAAACATCCTGGATTGGATTTTGGAAGCTCACCTAAAATTGACCCCATACGTATACCAATACCATCCATCCCTCCTCGTATCGTACAAATCCTTCATTCGATAGTGTCCTTTCCGGATGAAATAATACTCTGTGACCTATGTGCGCCAATTGAGTTTCGTTTGTTTTGATCCAAATTACTCCAAAAAGTTAGCATACTAGTGGTACACTGGCCAATAGTAGTATGCCAGAGATTCAACCACAGAAATTTTATAGAATCAAAAAAGAAAAGGAGAAGATTGAGAACGGAGGGATTGGAGGCGGGTGAAACGTGGTATGAGAAACAATAGATAGTATGATCGAGCGAAATGGACTTTGAGACGTACCATGACCCCAGCAATCGAGCTCAAGAAGACCGAATACGCAGAAAGGTATGATACAAAACCATTGCTGCTCGCCAAAAGCTTCCAAGGGAGGATGCAATACCCGACGATGGCAGCAATGTACCCTCCTCTTCGGATGTTCTACCCACAAGAGGAAAACAACGACGTCAAATGTTACAATCTCTACAGTTTCTGGAAGGATCCCGAAAACAAAGAAAAAAAAGCTCAAAGCTCACGATGAACCGAGGAACCAAAGACGTGAGATCACACCCTGCGCTGACCGAATTTGCCGATATATTCGTTCTATCGATATTTGTCTCGAAAACTCAGACTTGAATTTGTAGTGACCGAGATATACTTCCACGCACCCGATCTGGAATGAGGTAAGGAAGGAAATTTCGGAACTCAAAATAAAAGGGGACAAAGACTCACTTGAGCAATAACAAACGCAAATGCGATGAACCAGACCTATTATGGGTGGAAGTATCAGTGCTTGTACTCGTGTTCACGCGCACGCAACAAAACAACGCAAAGTTATCTTGTCTTGCCCAAAAGTCAAAAGCAATCGCATATCATGATCTGACTTACTCCAAATCTAGTCCCATGTGAGGGTTGATCATCCAGAAACATATTCAAGAGATCTATCGGTGACCATATGGCCTCTCCATAGATCGCCTGAGACGAAGAGCTCACAATGATTCCGATGAAACTGACTATTGAGAACGTGAGTGGAACGGAAAAAAGTTGAGGATAGAGAGCAGCAGAGGGTGTGTGCGCGCGGGAGGCGAAATCAGGCGCGTTTCTATGGTGAGAGTAAGAGAAATGATTTATGAGTTCAATGGAGGTGGAGAGGGTAGTTGTTAGAGGGATGGAGGAGGGAGGCATTATTGAGGGCATAGACAAGTAATATGGTACTGACGTGAGAAGAGTAGCCATATTGCTAATGCACGACATCAAATTCATGACCATCCCCCATCCAAGTTCTGACCCGTGCATCGTACCAGGTTGACGGATGATTGGTCCTACACTGGGGACAGATTATCCATTAAATTAGCTGAAGACCCGGGCATGAGATGATTGAAGAAAACCGACCCTTTCGCCTTGACAATGCACCACACGAAGAAAATCAGACCGGCGATTGGAGTGATCATGGCTTTAAGCGTGAAAAGGTGACGACTATCAAACAACAATTTGACGTATTGATGTAAATGGGTGAGTTCAATGAGCCTGACACGACGAATCGAGCCCGGGTCCTACGTACATCTGATGAACTGGGAACCAGATCGCTGGTAGTGAAATGAACCAGAACAGGAAAAACCCCAACATTTCCTTGGTGGTGATTCCCGCGGAATCGGGTAGGCCATTTGCTGAAGGGGCAAACGTGCTATTTGCCAACAAGTGAACAGGACAATGTAGAGCTGACGTACGGATATTATTTATACCAGGCCACATCGCCCTCAACATCACAAACATACACGTTCCTCCAATGCTAGCCTGTACTCCGTACCAAACACTATACGTATGAATATGATCTCATGCCATTGAGCTCATACAACTCCAAAAACTCACCAAGCCATAGCCCCCCGATTGAACGTACACCATAAGCTTCCATATAACCCAAAACTCGTCCGAGCCACGACAGGGAAGGTAATATGAAAGATCGCTCCTGGACGAGCGTTGAGAACGATGAATGGCGCGACGACTCCGTACCCGATCCATACACAAATCCAAGCTTGCCACCATGATAAGCCGGCTTGGATCATTGAAGAGGCAATCATCCAACTGTGAGGTTGAGTTTAGTTTAGCTTAGTTAAACATGAGCTCCAGTGTGGATGAGGGGGTGACGTACGTGTTGACATTAAAGCTGTCAGCGATCCAGCTGCATGCATGGATCAAAGTGTGAATCTTGGGTAAAGTCCGTGAAGCTAGGTTGTACCTACAAAGCAACAAAGTTACGATGTTTCCAGGTCTGTTTTTCGCGCGGGACAGGAGAGAGATCTTCGTTCTACTCAGTCCAGACATTCGAAATTGGTAAGGAGTTGTATTACATTAAATTATACGGTTCAGATTACATACCGTCAAAAACGTTTGAGAGTAACTCTTTCCCTCAGAGTCCTCTACCTCGAGCTTTCGTAAAATGTTCATCGTGGCGAATCGAAAACCTACTAGGACCAGCGTTATTGGGGTGGTTCGGAAACTGAACTTGATCAACGTCTATATGTATACAAAAATTCCCTCATCTTAGTTGCATCAAAGCAATACAGATAAGAGGAATGTACAATGAAGAGCGGGAGAAGCGCGTGGTCATGGTCAAGAGATAAGAAACGCCATCACGTGTTAAATCAAAAGTAATGACATCACGCGAATTTGGAGATTCGCCCGGTCGTTGAGGACCTCAAATCACGAAACTGAGGAGAATTAATGATGAGTTTATTTACATTGTAGACGCAGATGCAGAAAACAAACAACAGATGCAAGAAAATGCAACAAGCCTCAAAAGCCAAATAATGCCCAAGTCCAATACGATGCGATGGTGTGAGAGTAGGGATGCAGGCTATGAAGTTGGTGAAACGTAAGGAATAGATAATATAAGGGTCAAGATGAGTATGAATATGTACAGCGATGAGATGATGAGAAGATACGATGGAGTAAAGAAAAAACTTTTGATGATGCAGAACACGAGGTAATAAGCGACATCGATGAACAACGATAAAACGTGTCATATTTGGAACAGTGCAGATGAGATGAGAGCAAGATTGAAAAAAAAAAGTTCATAAATATACAACAGTGCAGATTAATTTTGTAGATAAGAAGATTGAGGAATTATAAAGTTTTTTGCTGGCCACCGAAGTCAAGAGGAGGCAAGCTAGCCGAGCGCTGGTTTTTCGCAAGGCGGTCGCTGATGGGAGAGGGTGATGTGAAGGTGAAAGCGGAGTAGATTTGCTTGCGTTCCGGGGTAGAAAAAGTTTTGACTTCGGCAGGCGATGATGCGCGCAACGTCGTCGTCGAAGATGAGATAGATGATAATGAGCTTGAAGGGAAGTAGTCACGAATCTCTGGGTCGGCGGAGGGTTCCTAAAGTTAACTAGAGTGAGCATCGAAGTAAGCTACGTGCAGAGAGTAGGCGAACCTTTACAAACTGAAAAGCCTCTTTTCCTTCAGTGAAAAGAGCCTCCGCTTCGTAGGCCTCGGAGACATCCGCAAGAGGCTTGACTGTCATGTCATAGCATTTTGAGTCGATTAAAGCCTGGTTGACTTTCAGCTGTTCCTTGCCCATCTCGCACTCTTCATCGAGTTTGGGCATGGGAGCAGGCCTGCGAGAGGATCTTTTCGTCGACTTCTTCCCGGATCCAGGTGCCTTCAATTCCTTTTTTGACTTGGGTTTCGAACTCGAGGAAGATGAAATGGAAGATTTTCTCTTTTTAGCCTCGGGTTGAGTCTCTGACGCAGACACGTCCTTGTCCTTCAGAAGCTTCGGCTCAAGAGCAGCTTTGACTGCTAGGACGCTGATGCTACCCTTGCGCTTCTTCCCGAGAGCAGTGGAGAACGCGACTCGTTCACCAGTGACAGGGTCTAGATTTTCCTTGTCGGTGGTAGAGATGGGTGACAGAACATAGGGAAGAGATGATTCTGAGAGAGAACGTGAAAGGCGGGAGGTAGTCGTCGGTTTTGGTTTGGCTGCCGTCTCTTCGGAAGCCGGTGCATCAACGAAAACGGAGAAGCTCCGGAAGGACACGGTGGTGGACGACATTAGTGATGGTCGTCAGTCGATATAATTAACGGGGTTGAGATGATGAAGGCAAGGAGCGCTCGTAAGAGGATATAACAGACGGCACAAGTCAGAGCAGAAGAGTTCTTCAAGATGAAGGTTGCAAACAAGAATTTGAACGCCTGCCTGTGACTTCGTTTAAGTATTCCCGCAAGTCACGTGGTGATGTGCAATGCCTATCATAGTTTTCCCAAAACAGAAACAACGACAATGGCAGTGGATTGGCCAGGTCGTCTACTTGTTTGGCCCTTTACCTGCCCTGAGGAACCGACTATTATATGCGGCAGCGCTCTTTGTCCGTTCGCTATAGTAACGCAAGATCCGACTTTTCGTGAATGTCACGACGCACTGGGATTGTCGGTGTTGGGGGCAGTCATCGCAGTTTCCGCCTCGCCGTCCTCCGTTAGCCTCGCATGCAGGCCTGTAATTTTCTCCAATTTTATCTATCGTGCACTGATTGTCTGTTATCGCTCACAGTGAAATGTACATTTGCTTCCACGGAAGATCTTTCCTAGGCTCGGGAAGCAGTGGGTATGTATATTATCTTTTGGAGCCAAGCGACACTTGGAGAGGAGGGCTGGACTTCATTATGTGAACATTCAGCATCCACGTATCGGCATCCAGAAATTTCTGTGAGGCTGATAATGACCAGGAGGCCCGGAGGCTGAAGTCACGCATGTCGAAATGACGACTCGGACCTTCCGGTCAGTACTGGTCTTTGTGCTCTTTGTGGCCGGAAATGTTTGAGATGCATTGCTGAGATTTTTTGATTTACAGATTTTACACATTCTTGCTATGTGTATAGCTAAGTTCATGGATGCCCTTGGAAAAAAGGTTTAGCGTATACTGCACCCGCAGCTATGATGTCTAGTTCCAGTTGCAGTGTACAGCAATCAGCCCCTGTCTCATCCAAGCACTGTCGCTTGGGTCCAACTAGACATAATGACATTTCTCAACGCGGCTCAGCTGCACCTAGAATACGCTCTATGACGAGTAATATCAATCAGCCGAATACTCTCTCGTGTTTTCTGGACATGTATAGACGCAGGTACGAAGGTAGGATGCGGAAAGCTTCAACGCAAAAAGCCGAATGTTCGATCACTTATAATACTTTTTTTTTTTCTTTTTCAGATTGACCCCAATCTATGTACAGCTCGATCTGCAGATTTGGGAGTAAGACATTTTCATATCCACTGCAGTGATTATTTATTATATATGCAAGACTAAAAAGGATAGTGCTATCTGTCTTGTTCTTGCGGATTTGTCTTTGTCTTCACATCGTCCGTCATTAACATCGTTCGTCACTGCTTTCGCCTCCTCCCTTCCTTGCTCCGTGTGTTTCCAACGTGAAGCTGCCAGTCGCTCAAGCGATCGGTGGGTCGTCTACCGTGAGTGATTTGTTCGCATCTACCTCATGTTGTCCACGCACACTTGGAATGTTAGTCACGTTTGAAGCATTCCGTGCATTTCCAGTCCTTAAATATTACTTTCGCAACCTTCGTGTTTATTATTCACCTTCTGTCCGGTGTTACAGTGGCTGAGCATTGCGCTATAGAGTCCTTCATCATGCTCTGCAACGACGCTGCTCCCGTTCACCCTCCTCTTGGTACGCTCATTGACGATGACTCACTAGAACTTGTCGAAGTTCTTGGAGTTGGCGGATACGGCGTGGTGTACCGTGCTGAAGAAATTTGCTGTTCTTCTCCCAAGTCTTATGCCGTTAAATGTCTTCTTCATCGCTCTTCTGCACAATTCGCCCGTCAACGACAAATTCATATACGAGAGATCGCTCTTCATCAACTTGCCAGTGCACACCCAAACGTGGTGACCCTACACCGGGTCATTGAGGATTATAACTGTACATACATCATCATGGACTACGCTCCAGATCACGACCTTTTCCACCAGATTCTCCATAACTGCCGCTATCTCGGAAACGACTATCTTGTCAAACATGTCTTCCTCCAACTTCTCGACGCTGTTGAATACTGTCACTCATTCGGCATCTATCATCGTGATCTTAAGCCTGAGAACGTTCTTTGCTGGGATGATGGTCTGCGAGTAGCCATTACTGACTTTGGATTAGCTACTACCGACAAATTTAGTGAGGAGTTCCGTACAGGAAGTGTTTATCATATGAGTCCAGGTAATGCACCCCTTTGCTATCCACGAATTTATGCTGACCCTAACCTTTACAGAATGTCAAGGTGGAGAATTTGCTCCTACGGGAAGCTATTCGCCCATGTTCAACGACATCTGGTCACTGGGTATCATTCTCCTTAATCTTGCGACAGGACGCAACCCTTGGAAGTCAGCATCGGTCTCCGATCCTACCTTCCAGGCATACCTTCGTGATCCTCAAAATTTCCTCCCCACCGTCTTGCCTATTTCTCCGGAAATCAATGCCATCCTCTCGCGGATGCTCGAGGTCGACTGGCGAGATCGTATGACAATCCCGGAGTTGCGGCTTGCGTTGGAGGACGTCGATACCTTCTATGCTGACAGCGTGATCTTCGAAGGTAGCATGGCGAAATGTGGATGGGAGAGTGGAATTGAAATCGACAACGACTCGACTAAGCATTCGGCAATTCAATCACAGGAGGCGGAGCTCAAGTCCCATTGGAGTCAAGAGTCATTTTCGTCTGACATCGTTTTCGCTAGTCATTCAGCCATTGACTCGCCCTGGGTTGGCTACACTCCCTTCCAGAACGACACGTATGCCATGAGGGCCGACGTTCAATCAGACTATCAGCGATATAGTATGGGGGCAGAGCGGCATGAGATATTTATTAGACCGAAAACTCCACCCTCGATCCAGTCACCTTGCGTTTCTGCGGAATCGGGTGCATCGTATCCTGTCACTCCCAACAGCTTCGACCTAACTTTTGGAGGACGCGCAGTCCTTCCTCAACGCAAGCCTCTCATTATTGACACAAGCTGCGTTCGCCCTCCGTATTGTCGCGGAGATAGCTTGGATAGTGGCTCCGTAGCGTCCTCGATCATGCAAACCGCAGTGGAATATCCCTCAGATCTTTATGCAGCCGAAACATTTTTCGGCAGCTCAATGTCTAATCCCATCGAAATCGTTCAGTCGGTACGGTTAGGAGATAGTGGTCAGACAGAAGATAAACCCATGGCATCCCCCACAGCTTGGGCATATTCAGCCACCCAAGTTTCTCGGGCCTCTTCCACGTTTTCTTCAACGAAACGCTCGTTTACCACGACGAATATGTCCTTCGACAACCGCTCTTCCGCCCCTTCTCCAGAACCGTTAGAATGGTCAGAGCTATCCTCCAAACTGAAGGAAACATGCCCACCAGAAAGTCAGCCGTCTCTTCCTCTCTACATGACGAACGCAGCCGATGTTTCTCTTCCTCCCATAAGATCTGTATCTCCCTCGAGGAAGAATCTCGAAACGAAATTCAAGGCGACGTTCTTCACTCCGCTCAAGTTTTTTCCTCGTCATTTCTCGGGGCCGAATTCTAGTCAAACAATGGTCCCGTCGGCCTCATTGGGTCAGGAGGTGGAGACATGTCCCGCTGCGATTTTTACGCCGTTGGAATTTCTCTCGCCGTCAGCACCTGAAGCGTGTTCGAATCACTGGTCAGTTGTCATTCCTTCGAAGCCTATCCAAATCAAAACTGTACCAATTACGCAAACGAAGGGCTCGTCCGTCCGAAAGTCCAACAATCACCGCTCGCCTGCCCTCCGTCATTGGCTCCTTTCATCTAAGTTATTCCCTTCCTCCATTGTCTCTTGATTGAATAAGTAGATTTTTCAAATGCTTGCTGCTGGTTCGATGGGTCTTAAGTATCTAGCAATAACGTGTATTATGTGCATAAATAAATAACGATACGAAGTGCTACGTATACGTTCCTCACGATTTCTTATTTTACATCAACGCTGTTTCATTGCAGATGTGTATATCTCCTAGAGAGATCTTGAAATTGTATAACAATCGAATCGCGCTCCAATCACACATCTCTCGGCCAGACTTTGATAATACCAAATAGCTGAATTGTGAGTGCCTACTTTCGGAAATCGGAAAGTCTTCTTCCTCTCTCGCGTTCTATGTGGAACTTGCTTCGCATACCGATACCTTTAGTCAACCTTTTCCCCTTCCCACCTATACCGTTCCCAAAACCCAACGGATTATGCCCGCCCTGCAACATTTGCAAGGCAGCCTGCATTATCATGATTGGATTTCTACTGCCCCAAATCTTTGCACTGATGTCTTTGATACCTGCAGCCTTCAGCACCTGATGTAGTACTGGTTGACACCGTAGCCCAAAACCCATAGGTCGTGGTCGCATTTTGATCTGGGTGGAACGGAATTTACCCGACATCTCGGTCCATATAGTACGATTTTCGAAGCGGTCGACGTGATCCATGTTCTTTATCGCAGCAATATGTGACTTGGTCAGAGCATGTGTGGGTTCAATATCGGTACCCATACCGAGCCCTACCATACCGTTACCATCACCCACAACGGTAAAGCACTGATGATGATCAATCTTTCCTTTCCCAGTTTGCTGTACGACAAACCGTCGAACAAGAACGAACTTCATCAACTCTTCGACAGGGTAGCCTTCGAGACCAGTGACCTCGTCTATTTGCAATTCTTCGTCAGCCAGATCAGATTTCGCTGGCGTCCAATTGGGGTCATCGAAATTAAATCCATCGTTGGCCATAGCTTCGTGAAAGATCGAACGGTGATTACGCACGATGACACGGTTATGAAATGGGTTTGTAGCGGTGGGCTTTAAATCGAGGACCTCACGAGAGTCCATAAGAGGGTCGGGGGACATAAGATTCGGGAATGGACGTTTAATGACTTCTTCGGTTTCGTTGTCTGCAAATAAACGGTTCGTAGGAATGTATAAGAGATGAAATCCTAAAGTACTCACTCTCAACGCTCTGAGCTGTCTGCCCAGCGAGCTCTGAAGATTCTGAGCTCTCAGGATCAACCTCTCCGTCCTCTGCTCGCTGCCGTTCTACCTGCTCTTCAGATAAAGCTAAGGTTTCAGGACCATAAGCCTGACATCCATGCTTTCAGGGAAGTACGAACCTTCCTCAGGTAAAGGAACAGTTACTTGCAGCTTGAAATTGAAGGCCGAGAGTAGTTGCACCACGGCGTGCATTATATGAGCGTCTCCTTTACCGTCACTTTGCATGACTTTGGACAAGAGCTCATCGAGCTCTTGAAAAGCCCGTTCAGGTAGCATGAGCAACATTTCTTGGCCAGCCTGGGACTCAAAGACTTCAAGCAGTTCATCCAGATTGTTGACCTGAATAGTGGGGCTAGAAGAAACAGATAGTTCTTTGGACAACATTTGAGTCAGTAGGCGCAAGTATGGTCAGCATGCGCACCTTCCGTTGATGACTGTGCGTCAAAAGGAGGAGTATGAGATTCGCTTTTAGCAGTCCTTATTTCGGAAGAGGTCGCGGGATGTGAATGCCTCGCGCTGTCTTGATGAGAGCTTGTGTGCTTTTTGGCATACTTCCGGGAGTATACAGTAGTGGGAGTTCTGGCTGCAGAGACATTGGTGGAACGGATTAACCGTGAAGACGCGACAAGCTGCCTCGACAGGCGGTTCATCCAAATTTTTGAGCTGGAAGGTTATGGCCAAAAAGAGAAATAGATAAGGGTGAGAAATCTCACGGAGAAGATAAGATAAGAAAAATATTTCCTTCATCGTTACTCCGTTCGCCTCCATGTATGCAGACTCTGTTCCCTGCAGTAATACGCCTAGAACACGTATATTCACACCAATTAAGAGCAATATCTCGGCGCC
Source organism: Lentinula boryana (assembly GCA_027886635.1). NCBI lineage: Eukaryota > Fungi > Basidiomycota > Agaricomycetes > Agaricales > Omphalotaceae > Lentinula > Lentinula boryana. The sequence continues at coordinate 18,005 of MU790684.1, forward strand.
TTCTACATATCCCTCCTGCAATACTCCCAACGAGGCCTCTCGTTGCTCAAGGAAAGCCTATATTATGGCTTGATGATCAGTTTCATAAGGAGCACTGGCTCTCTACTACGAGTCTTGGTCCAACAGTTGAAACACTGCACCAGCTCATCCGGGACAATAAATTTACGACAGCCCATCGCGTGCGCTGCATGCTGCAGGATCAGGGTCAAGACATTCCCCATGACATGATATTCCTCGATGCTGCTCTGGGAGAAATCAACACACTCTCCTCTGACACATATCACGCCTTCTACGGCTGGCTGAATCTTCTGCCTCCCAAACATGTCCTTACTGTCAGCGAACGAAATCCATTCCGCCTATTCGGCTCCTTGTATCGTTCTGGAAGTCCTTTTCAGGACCTTGAGGTGATTCTTGGCATGGTGAAGATAGCCTCTTCTAAGGGCTATTTCTTCGAAGAATTTGAACGGGCTCTGCCCTTAATGATGCGGCTGGTGAAGCCCACAAGTGGACTGGCTCTGATGATAGAGTTTGAAAAAGGCTATCTGGATTATATCACGGCTGTTGAACCTCAGAACGCTCAGCAGCATGCAACGCTAGCTCGCGAAGCTCTCATTCTAGGATGCTGCGAGGCAAAAGGTAGATGGATGAGAATGGCCATGAAACTTATAAAGCGGTCAAAACAAGAAGGTGTCATTGTGTCCTCCAGCGTTGCTAATCTGGTCGTGATGTTGAAGCAAAATGAGAATACTGGTTGAGTACGTTGTGATTCATTAAATCATAATTTCATTTTGATTTTTTTCCCTTCTCTGTCTATGTAGATTCCTAGCTGTGTTTGACTGGTAACATGAACGTGTATCTATTCATGGAACACATGTACTCTAGATGTAGCATCTCGCACTCAACTCCGATTTTTGTTTGATCGGCACCGTCGAGACTACATCGTGTACGGATATACCATCCGAAAATGTATGTGTTCTGACCCGCATTCAAATCGCAGGGACACTCTACCAAAACGGTACTCTGGTTGCGATGTCACAACGAGGACCACTGCAGGCACTGCTGACTACAATTCGATTGAACATGAAGAAGACTGGATTTCGGCGGACGAGTCTTCGCTTTACGAGCGAGGCTCACGCTGGTCTTCTTCTGGCTTATATGCCATTCATTGACCTGCAACTTGGCAAGCAACCTGCGCACAACTAACCTCTCGGATATATATCTTGTCGTCTTTAACCGCTTTTTGCATTTCTCTCGCTGTTGTGAAGCGTGCGTGATATCATTATCACAAAACCTGGGCGCAACAATATATTTGAGATATTGGAGGCGTTGACTAACATTTGGTCATGCATATATCTTATCTGATTGCGTGTATAAGCCGTCGGCAATTTGAATCATACGCCACGTTTTTGGCTACCCAGGCCTGGTTCCCTTCTTTTCTCCTTCTCTGCTGTTTCTTTCTCTTCGTTCCTGGCTCTTTGCTTTCTCATATATACATTAGCTCCAGCTCTTGGCTCGCTTCTACCTAGCCCCACCTTGCCCCGCCTTTTATCTGCACCTGAATACGACAATTTGGGAACAACAGAATTCACCACGATCAGATTCATTATACTTCAATTCCGCTTACTTATCGAAGTTAAACTGAACAAGCTCAGAAGTAGGTTGTGCAACCACCATTTGAGTTAACGACAATTCGAGCATAACTTGGGCTCTGCATCAGGTTCCTGCAGTATGATGGACCTTGCAACCGGAATGGACTCAGGTGATGATAGCGAGTTATTTACGCATCGTACTCCTCATCGACACAAAAGGCTCTCCTCAGATAATCAAACTTTTCTTGATGTTGTTGAGCCCGAAGTCCAGGACCGATCTCGCCAACCTCAAACTTTGGACAGTCTCGACACATTGGAACCAAAGGACGAATATTCTAGCCCTCGAGGGGAATTGAGCTCTGTTGCTGAGGAAGCCGAGTCTATATCACTTCCTTCGAGTGTGAGCGCCAGTATTCTCAGCATGCCGGATCCACTGTCTTCCTCCAGCAGAACCTCGGTCCAATATGATACCATTCACATATCTGATTACGCCAGCATTATCGGATACGAGAACAATCTCTCTTCCCCACTTGTAGACTCTCATGCAACTAGTACAACTATGAACCCGGCTTCTGAATTTGGGAGAAGGCTGGATGACTTTGCGCCCCGGCAACAGCCCGAACTCGCATACTTAGACCACTCTGACCATGATGTCGGATCTGAATCTGAACCGGAATCCGAATCATCTTTCCCATCAGTAACTTCTTCATTCTTCTTCAGTTCTCCCGCTTCCGTAGCCTCACACGTTCCCGGGGACGACTCACATGAAGACTCCAATGAAGATGGAGAGTCGAGAAGTTTCAGAGCGACTCGAGAGCTGGTCATCCCATCTTTGATGCTTCCTGCAGCTCTTGCTTTACCACATGATAATCCGTTGGAAACTCCTCATCCGAAACCATCCATGCAACGCTTTCAGGTTGCTTCAGCATCAAATTTTCTCCGCCTGCTCGTCGTTGCACCTTCGGATTCCCGGCGACCTTCAGAGGGAGAAGATGGTCCGATTTCCTCCCTATCTGAAAGAGTGAAGAACGACTTGGATGATGTTGCGTCTCAGACCATTGGACTTCAACCCCAGGAAGTTCGGTTAGAATCGTTGGCTCTTCCAGATCAGGATATGGAAGCGGTACTCGCTACAATAGTTGATTCGTTTGCCAAGAACGAACTGTTTACTGCTGTAGTGTTAGCGTCAGAAATGTCTAATGATGGTGCGCCTGCAATTTCGGTACTCACGGATGAAAATTTGCTCAGGGAAATCTTGTTCTAGCTGTTTCTTCGATTAAACATGAGATCGCACAGTTCTCTGAAGCTTTGTCGCCCCTGATCCCCGTCATTTATCTTCTGTATACACGTGCAATCCCTACTTCAAGTACAAGTAAGGAATCGTCGTCTTCACAGTCTACTGCCCGTCGCCTTTCTACGTCCTTACAGAATTCCCCGTTGATTCCCACCGCTGCTCTCAGCGTCTCAAGTTTAGAAGAGCTTTATCTTCTTTCCCAAAGGCCCGATGTAATACAGCGACTGCGGACAGAAGCCGTTGACAAATTCATGAAGTGGACAGCTCGGAGGCAGAAAGTTCAAGAGAATACACAGCTTGATGATGCTCCTATATCTATTGCTGGTCGTCGTGCTCGTAACCGGCGAGTTCATGGAGAAGATATCACATCATCTGGACACATCCAAGGCGACACATCCGTTTCCGCGAGCTGGAACGATCCGAGTCGCTCTGAAGGTGGCTGGAGGCAATTCAAGGCAGAGTGGGAGGCCAGCTGGGAAGACGCGTACTCTATTCAGCGGCAATCACATTTCTCACTTGAACTTGGCTCACAGCCATATTCTGAGGAAGAGGTTCTACGCACTGCTAGAATCCGGTCGGCGAATCCTCCCTCTTCAGTACGCTTAGGTACAATGAAAGCGCGCAGGCAATCTCGCCCTCAGAGGACATCCCTTGCTCGACCGTACTCCTCTTCTTCCTCTCCACTGCCTGCTACATCCCCGTCCTTGCCGCCTTCATCAGCTCTACCATCGACAATGCCTTCCTCCGTGTCACTCTCAGACTCTCTTTTCATTTCAGCAGATGAAATTCCCAATACGCCACCACTTCCGCCTATATCACTCCTTATGGCATTTCCATTTCCTTCATCAACTGTTTCTCTCCTTCCTTCATCGCGAAATTCCTCTCGTGCACGCTCCCGCGGAGCCACTTCAGGTTCGATTTCTCCTTACTACGCGTCCGAGAAATTTGCATCGCATTCAACGCCTTTTTTACACGATTTGCGATTTCCTTCTTTTCTTGCCCTCTCACTTTCTATTCTGGCCCCATTGAGGGCTCATGCGTGGTCAACCACACGGAGGATATTCACTGTCCCATTCGAAGTAACAAGGAATCTGTCCATTTTTGATGAATATGAAGATGGGGATCAGTCGGGAGACGACAAGCTTGTGGGCAGCATTGACTCCATCGAAGCTATTGACAATGGCAGTGGAACTATCAAATCCTCGTCGACCTCTTTCTATCAAATCCAACAAGGACTCTGGCCAACGGGTGTGGTGCTGGTTGGCGGGTTCTTACTAGGGTTTGCTGTTGGGTATCTGAGAGGACTCTGACACGAGAGTATTATGTTACTTCATGACTTCTTCTATGACACCATCTTCGATCCATTTGTATTCTAATGTATGTAAATATCTCAGCAAGTTTGAACTGTGAGCTCGAGACTTCAATGTGAATGTCGAAGTGCGTACACATACATAGATTAGTTATTATGCCATACTTATCGTCGTAAATGCTAGTCATCAAAATCATTACCCCAACCTTCCGCGAATCCGAACCATCCAGGTATGAGTGCCCAAGCTGCTTCCCTGCCTTTTGTGCAATCACTGATAAAGTCCACTTTGCAAGGTCCGCACATCAAAGCTCTAGTCCGCTCGCCTTCAATCTTATCCGGCCTCACCAATCGATCTATACATTGGGCCAGTGTGAACAAAGGATCCGCATCACGTCCAATAGCTACACCTCCAATGCATCGGAAGGTGTCATTATGCATTTGCTGAAAAGCTTGAACACAAGGATGTGCCTCGGACGGATGCGACGTAGAACGATACCAGCATCTAGGCGATGGCTCACGATTCTCCAGACATAATGCAAGGAAATTGATGAGATAATGTTGTGCTGATTCGCGTCCTTGAAGAGTGCGTACGAGAAGTTGGCTCGACAGACAAACGAAGCGAGGGTCTTCGTTCGGAGAGACTAAGATAGACTTGATTCCGGGTGTTCCATACATGATTTTGCTCGGTCCGTATCTTGATAAGTCGTAGAATGCGCTAGGTAAGATCTCGTTGAGACCGAGTCCTATAGCAAGTTCGATGACGAGGACAGGATGTGCCGTGTATTGTCTAGGAGAGTAACACCCCTTGGGATTCAGTGCCTCGTTCTCGCGTGCATCCCAACCTTCGAGCGTAGACGGCCAATCAGATTTCAGGCGTTCGAGACATTGATGACGGAGATGCGGAACGAAGTACTTGGTGGAGAGACGAAGGACCGCAGCAAGGCGCGCAAAATGGAGTGGGCGAGGAAAAGAAAAATGCCTGCGATTCGTTTAGCTTCTTCAATTAGACCTATGCTATAAAAACACGCGCACAATCCATCATACAATGCACTCAAGAAGTGATACAGATCGTCTGGACCATCGAGCAATTCGACGCAAGGAGAACCGTCTATCGCATCTTGCTCAGTAGGCTGTGGGAGATCGAACATGCCGGCGAAGATTTCCGAATGACGCTCTAATTGTCCACTGTGAACCTTGAAGGTGAAAGATCCGGCGATGAGTATGATGTTTCCGTCCTTGAACCAAATGTCAGTGCGAGTGAGAATAGTATCATGTGGTAAGTCTTGAGAAGTCTTGCCAGTGTTCATTGTAAGGCTGTTGAATATTAGTACAAAACGAAGTGATTCAGAATAAATAGTAAGAGGATGAAAGAGTAGAGGAAGTTAGCGCCCGTCCACCATCTTGTCATCCTGGTTCTCATTGCAGAAACAAACATCCGAAGTCGCCCGTAAGCGCGTTTCTTTTACACTCCTTGGTTAACCAAAACAAATATATTGACTGAGCTACATACACTATCTACACTAACTACTAGCAATGGAATTTCAGACTTGACGATGACAATACCGATACAAACTTGACGATGCAAACACAGAAGACGGAAAACAATTATGCAGACTATAGGCAGGTGAGTAAAAGAAAAAAGAAATCAGATGGAGACAATGCGAGTCACTAATTAGATGAATTTAATGAGATGGATGCAGAAAAACATGAGCAATCGATGCGAAATTGAAACTGGAACGAGCGGGGCAATCCTTTAGATTGCAAACAAGGTAAGTAGATTATCATGCAAGTGAGAAAAGGAAAGGAAGAATGACGCAGTCAAAGAGAATAAAAGTTTCATGGGCCTAGATATATCCCATGCGGTGCGCAAGCACCATGCGCGCCTGGGTTCTTCTGGAGTGCTCCACAGCAATACGAGTATCCATGAGAAGCTGCGATGCGGGGAAGTGCGAGCCCAATCTGGTATGCTAGCGTCTCGTGGTAGGGGACGTCATCAACATTGGCAACTTCGCTGGAGGAAGCGGGGCGACTCGCACGTGAGGGAGTCGCAGTCGCTAATAAAGAGGAATCGTGAGACGAGGTAGGAGGTGATGAAGCGCTGGCGCTCCGGCTTGAAAAACTGCTCGTAGATGGTGAGCTGATTATCCGAGGAGAAGCCGCGCGAGAGGAGGTGGAAGCAGCTAAGGAAGGAACACTAGAGCGGGAGCGCAACGGTTTCCTAGTAACCGTCAACTTGGAAATCTTCCTCGCTTTCGCGATTCTGACTGGTTTGACCCAAGTCGGGTCAGAGGTGAGCTGGAGGTCGATGCCTGTCGCCCTCGCCTCTGCTCGTTCATTCCTGCATTTCTCCGCGGCGTCTCGGCCAACTTCCGCAACCTGTATAAGTCTGTCAGCCAGTCGATCAACGAGGTCAATAGTTTCACGCACAAGACTCTCGAAAGGCATATCCTGTCCCTTCTCGAAATAACTTGCTTTGATTCTGGCACAACGAAAAACGTGCTTATCCCAAGCAGTGGTATAATATTCCCAACGCTTGTCGAGTTGGATAACCTTGTTGCATCCGACGCACCTCACCGACTTGGGATTAAAATCTTCCGAATTCTTAGAGACCCAAGGATGGTTCTCGAGCACTAATTTACGTTGTGCCGTTTCCCTTTTCTTTCTATCGACTGCTTGCGAGTCGTCAATAGAGGTGTCCAGGCCCAAATCTTCATCCACAGGAGTAGATTGTAGAAGCTCCTGCGCTGCAGAGCTTTGATCATATTCGCGATGTGCGCGCGTTGACGAAACACGCCTGGACCGAGACGGGGCGGTAGCGCGAGCTTTGGCTGTTGTGGTAATCGTCATCGTCAAAAAGAAAAATCTTTGTTGAAAATGAACGAGTACAGAATGTCGAGCGGGATGGGGAACTTAGACCTGACACGGAAGGGGAGATATTGTAATGAAAATAAAAGATAAGTCATGGTGCGGTTCTTGCTCCTTTTTAAACAGAAGGATCTCAGCTTGGACTATGTACATTTGTCAAACTATGGCACTATTGTTGTGGCCAAACTAGGCATACCAGAAGTGGTATGTTAGAGGCCAATGGATTTGGCCAAATGCAGCATTCCGGATTGCGGATGTCGATCTTATCATACAGCTTTTCGTTTGATTGCCGATATCTTGGCGTTTGTTGGTGGTAGTTAGGAGGCCGATGAATCTTGCATTCTTCCATGACACTCCCAAGTTCGACCCAGGTCCTGATTGTTGGTGCAGGTCCCAATGGCCTTGCATGTGCAATTACACTTCTCACACTAGGTATCAAACCTATTGTTGTCGATGACCGGTCTGAAAGACCTTACGGAGCGAAGGGATGTCTAATTCACGCTCGAACCCTCGAGGTCAGTGCGTTTTCTACCGTACCCCCCCTAATTTTATTATGTTTATCTTCGAAAGGTCTTAAAAACGGTTGGAATCTCTGACTCTTTGAAACACATTGGAATACAATCCAAGGGAATCATCTTCTATGGCAAAGCCAATCCGTTGTTCAACGTCGATATTGCTGCCCTTTCCAGCTTGACGGAGTTTCCGTACATTCTTCTTACTCCGCAGTCTGAAGCTGAACTGATATTCGAGAAATTTCTGGTGGATCGCGGAGTCGAAGTGATCAAGAATACTAAGGTAATTGGGTTTGGAGAGAACCCTGCAGAGGGTTTGCATGTGTCTTTTGAAGATGGTTCAAGCATAATTGCATCCTATGTAGTAGGCGCTGATGGAGCGAGGTCGACTGTGAGTTAGTCAAACATGATGATGGTTTCTCGCTCACAAACGAGTTTCTAGGTCCGAAGTCTCGCAGGCATCTCATTCAAAGACCCGTTCACCAACCTCATGTACGACGAGAATCCGTCCTCTGCTTCGTTTATGCTATTCACCCTTGCGGATGTATTCTTGAACCTCGATCCATCGATCCATATTCCAAGAGAAACCATTTCGTGGCATCTCAACGGAAGGATCATGTTCTGTCCGCTTGAGCTTCCTGAGAAGCTGCGGCATAATTGCAAGGAAACTACATCGTTTTGGAGGATTGCGATTGCTATACCTCCTGGATCCCGTACTATTCCTCCTAGGCATCCAGACCAGGCATATCTCCAAAACGAGATCAACGAGCGGAATCCCTGGAAAGAGCCTATACACCTGGACTATCTTTACACAGCGGCCACATACCGTGTCCGTTCAGCTGTAGCTGAAATTTTCTTCAAGACGGTCGGGAATGGTAAAGTCCTTTTGGTTGGGGATTCAGGTCAGTAACCGAAGACATGTCATTGAAATTCAGGCCTTCTTATATGGATCTGCTTTCAGCACACGTACACTCACCATCCGGTGGACAAGGTATGAACCTAGGAATTTGTGATGCAGTCGCCTTGGGAAGAGCTATTGCGGAGCATATCGAAAGTGGCAACGACGCAGTGCTTTCTGATTATTCATCAAAGCGGAAAGCAACTGCCATCCAGGTCATCCAGGCTACGAAGCATATGACCGCAATCATCAACATCTCCAATGGCTGGCGACGCGGGATCGCAAATATTTTAATGTATGTTGCCAGCTGGTTAACTCCGATTCGACGGAAGGTCGCACAGAGACTCGCTGGGCTGACATATCGGGATTGATTTGGTAGTCTAGCACACGAAGCTGTATGCGAATTTTGAGTTACTGGCATCATGTAGGACTTGTGTGAAAAAAGTCACCTTCAAAGTCAGCAGTGATGACTCTGATGAGTGCAGAAATAGACGCCCGTCACTTTTTGGCCTTTGTTACGCCCAACATGATCCACCGTTGACTGTCATCTCAATGGCTTCCAATGTGAATACAAATGTCAGAGGACCCAGCCTGCTCTCTGTGCGAACAAATGGAGATCCTGATTACAATGATGGGACAAATTTTCGCAAAAGCCTACAGATTAATATGAAGGGGCTCGTAGGGGATGCTGTGGGCAACGTTCGTGAAATCCTATCAATTCATGACTAGCGCACTCAACCGATTGGTTTAGATGAGTATCAGCCCTTGGTCGCGCGACGTAGTCTTAGCTGCCCGACGAGGATTGTTTATCATCGACCTCGAAGCGCCATTTGAAGTTCCGCGGTTCCTTCCACAGGGTGGAACATGGGACGTGGCTGACGTTCAATGGAATCCTCATCCTAGTCGTGCTGAGTATATAGTATCAACCTCCAGTGAAAAACTGTGCGTAACGACACCCTACTAGTGTTCCGCTTTGAATAACTGGACTAGTTTGATATGGAATTTGAACATGTCCGGAAAGACGTCTATCCAACATATCCTCCATTCTCACTACCGCGCCATCACTGACATCAACTGGCACACGACTGAGCGGGATACCGTTGTCAGCACTGGCATAGATTCCTGGGTATGGGCTTGGGACATGCGTGAACCTCGTAAACCAATCTTTGGTTTATGCGCATTCAGCTCTCCTGGTACCCAAGTCAAGTGGAATCGGCAAAACTCACACATACTCGCTTCTTCACATGCGGACAAGGTTCTCATATGGGACCGAAGGAAAGGAAGCTTGCCCGTCACAACAATCGACGCTCATACATCTCGAATATATGGTATTGACTGGTCGCAGACTCAACCAACAGAAATCGTAACGTGTTCGTTGGACAAAACGATCAAGGTATGGGATTCAAGAACAATGGCTATGAAGACAACAATTAGGACCGCGTATCCTGTTTGGCGTGCACGCAGTCTCCCATTCGGCCGCGGTATCTTAAGTCTCGCACAGCGGGGCGAAACTGCTTTGGAAATGTTCTCTCTTCAGAACCAAGAGTTGGGTCCTGGTGCCCCAGAGCTTCCTGTGGATAGTTTCCAAGGACATTCTGATGTCGTCAAGGAATTTGTTTGGAGGAAAGGTGCTAACAACACTGTTTTCCAGCTGATCACTTGGTCTAAGGACCGTACGTTGAGATTCTGGCCAGTGGACTCTGATATGATGCAGGTTTGTTGAAAAAAAATACGGACAACATTTGAGTCAGTAACTGATACATCGACAGAAAGTAGGTTTTACACGACCCTCTGGCGGTAACCAGTCTCAACAACCACAGCAACATCAGGAACCCCCTACTTCCGCCTCTACCCTTACAGGCTCAGAATCGGTTCCCCGTACGAAGTCATTCCGCAACCCAACGTTCTTCGCCTTAAGCCCAAACCCAATAAATCTGGACCGCCATTTTAATCCAAACCCAATTTCTGCACCTATCGGCCATCGGTCTATTCTAGCAGAAGTTAGAGCCGGCGGACCCTTTAATCCAGCTCCCCAAAGTCAGTTCCGCAACCAGCAACGGACGAACAACAGCGTCGCTCCGCATACTGCTCCATCTCCCCCAATACAGTCTCCTGACGTGTTCGGAAGTGTGACCCCAACTCAAACTCAAACTAGTCTGACAATTCACGCTACGACTGTCATTCAAAACCTACAAGGAGGTGGATCGGATAGCTTAAACTCCCTTGGCTTACCTGGAAGCTTGAGCGTTACCGGAATCAGTGGAGGCGGAACTATGTCTCGTGGTGCAGCAGGAGGCTTAAAGTCCAAAGCACGCGTGGACGCTCTTTCATGGCTTTCTTCTGTCAAAGACTCATCAACCATAGCGAGTGCTGCGACCGGTGCAATCGCTGTCGCGGGGGATGAGGACGGAAACAGTAGTGATACTGATGTTGTGGATGGACGAAGGAGCGCCAGTAGAGACGGCTCAGAAAGCAAGAATAGCAGGCCTGGAGATGAAGTTCAGCCTGTCGGGCCTTCCTTACAAGATGAGTACGTGATCCTAAACATGATTCCCTACAATTCCTTCTGATATTTACCCTCCAGGATTACCACCGTACTTTCCAAACTACCTCCGTCCAAAGTTCGCCTGGAAAAACACGACCTATCTCTCACTAACAGCAACAAAAAGCAGCACCGTACTCTCACCCTTGGTCTTCAAGTTCCCTGGGCCCGTTCTGAATCCGGCTCGCGACATCATTCCACTGTATTGGGTGGCTTTGGAGCAACTTATGCCTATTCAACCCAGTCGGTTTTTCTTCGTGTCACATTCACCTTTCCGCGCGATTACCCATATAGCCCGCCCAATAGACCCGAAACTCATACCGATATACTATTAGGACACCCTCTGGCGATAACAACGACACCCACAGTCAACATGGAATACACCCCTCTGATCACAATGAAAGATCGTGCGTTCATGCTGAGACGGCTACGAAGAATAATCGCGATCTTGCGGGAAAGGCAGAAGCCCTGTCTCGAAGCATGTTTGAGGTTCTTGGTGTTTAAGGATGAGAGTTGTGTAGAATCCGTAGAAGGTGGTGCGACTGGTCATCCACATAACCCTGGACCGGAGACGAGGCCAAGTGCAGACACAGGGGAAGATGTGGATGATTCGGACTCCGAGGACGATATCGAACGTATAGCTGAGATGGGAAATCATCTAGGGAGAGATGATGAAGTTACGATGTCGCTGTTACGGAATAATAAAAACTTAGCGGAGCCGAGAACTTGTCAAGGTAGTTTTGGACCTAACGGTTAGTTTTTACTCTCTCCGTGTCTTTTACGAGCTCAAAGAAGCAATATGTGTTCAGGTGAACTAGTCTGCTTCTTCAGAGCCCCTCCCCGCATCGTGCGCAACGCCGTAAACTCTCTGATGTCACATTCCCGCTCGCCCGCTCGCAGAGGAGGCAATCATGCCAACTTCGATAGCGACTCAATCAATGTCAGCAATCGTAACGATGCTCCCGAACCAAGCCGTATCGACCGTGAAACCTTTCAACGATCGCCGGCTTTGGTATCCGATGCCATTTGTCGGTTGAGTCTCGCAGCCAAGGACCGTGATAGTACCATTCGACCTGGATTAAGTAGTCCTTCCGCAACTGCACTTGCGTTAGACACGGCCTTCATGACACCCAAAGTTGGTGCCGCTCTGCAGGGTAACATGTACAGCTACAATAACAACACCGAGATGGCTGACTCTCATCCTTATCCATATGTGTCCTTGCCTTATACAGCCCAGATACACCCCTCACCAGCTCAAATCCAAGCACAGATTACACGTATCATGACCAATTTACTGACATTTCCTCGACATCGCGGTCGACGACAATCTAATTCGTTCCGGAGCTCGTTGGGCGTGGACCCGATCGGAGAAGGAGCTCGAACGATGGGCGGAAACGAGGAGGATGCTATGCGGACGACTCAGCGTAGCTACTCTGCTTTGGCCTTGGTTGCTGGGTCTCCACGTAGGAGCGAAGTCGTGATTGCCAACACAACTGGGCTCGTCGGAGGAGACAAGAGCGTTGCAGCGGATTACATGTTTCTTCCGGCTTCATGTTCTGGACGTGTTAACCACGGGCCTCGCACGTTTCAAGAACAGTGCAGAGATTTAGTGCAGATGTGTGATTCAAATGCATTGGCTGCCAAATCGCACGGGAGATATGACCATGAGCGAATCTTCCGCTCTATCGGGGCACTCCTAGCGACCACTGCACTGGGCGCGAGTGGCGAAAATCAACCAGTTGACGGCACAAAGTGTATAGGCCTTGTGAAACAGCTATTGGATCGTTTGTGGGTCTGTTTATTTTATCTGCAATGTTCCCGAGATGAAATTATTTTATATCAGGATGATAGATCTTCGGACTCACAAAGACGTGCAGATGCTTGCTGTGGTGTCATCTGTCACACTACAGATATTCTATATCCCAAAAGTTTGTCATACCATGCTTGATACGCACTCGAGCACTCGGCCCGGATCGGTCTTGGACTATTTTAGCACTATTCATAATCAAGATTATTCCTCGAAAACACCGACGCACTCATCATATTCACCTAATCGTCTAACTCATAGTTCAGCCGCTTCTACGCCCGGTTCGGCTCGTTTGCCATCGTCACCTACACTGATTCCTGGAAGATCTACGATATCATCCCGAGGCTCGTGGTCAAGTCTCTTCAGCAATGGGCGAAATCGCATGATCAATGCTCATCAATTTATCTCTGATGATACAACGACGACGACCAAGCCAGTATTACTTACCCAATCCCCTTCCCTCAATCCTCCCTCACGGATCTCTGTTCTTACCGAGAGTACTGCTAGTATTGCCCAGAATCGACCTGGTAATGGCAGCCGGGTTTTACGAGGAAGACGACCATTCGAGTCACCGAGTCTATCCGGCAATTGGCAAATTTGGTATCAAGGATCTATTTCTCCGCTTACAACTCCTCCCAGTACTGCATCAAAATCATGGAATGAAGCAACAAAGTTCAAAGAGGCAGCATTGTCATTTTCTTCTACTGGTCATGTCCATAGACGTACATTTTCACAGGTAGCAAGTGGTGCTGTTGCCAATAATAAACGGGTGGTCTTTGAAGCTGTGCCGCAAGAAGAGTACGTCGCCCTTTAGTGAAATCATGATTTGCTTACAAAAACATGCAGTGCAAATACTCCTTCTTACTCCGTAGAAGAGATGACATTTCTTTTTAGACATGTACATTTCTATGGGGAGATGCTGTCCCGTTGGGAGATGCACCATAAGCGCGCGGAACTTCTCAAATCTATAACTATACCTAGAAATGAAAGTACGCTAAGAGAACACGATTTCGGTAAGCAAACCGTGATTAGAAGTATCGATCTCTTCTTCAACTTCGGTGTATAGGTTTGGTGCAAGCATGTACGAACTGCGGGGTGCCTCTTCCTATCGGAAAGCTCGATACATCATGCGAATCCTGCGGAACGACTCGCGTTACACCAAAGTGTACCGTTTGCAGACTTTCCATCAAAGGTACATTTGTAGGAATTGTCGGATCAAAATGTACTCACAGGCTTCTAGGGCTTTCGATTAACTGTTTGCGTTGCTTTCACGTAACACATGTATCGTGCTGGAATCGGTTGTGTGTTCCTATTTGCCCTTCAGGATGTGGTTGCACGTGTGGGCCAGCAGGAACTGGAATAGTGGTCAAGCCATTATTTCATACAGTGACGAGTAGGGGTTGAATATTCAAGTCTGGTCGTAATATATACTGCCAAAAGACTGAGTGTATGTATCAGTAGACTTTGTACGCTCACTGGCGCTTATTTGCCTGATATATACTCATTATGTTCTGATCAAGAACGATAAGCACAAAACACACGCTCTACTTTTTCGAGTTGTCGACCTTTCAACATAGGCTGCAGAAATTGGTCAAAAAGAGGCGCCAGAAATTGTAGCCAGCCGCCCGAAGATCAGAAAAACTCACAGAACTCACTTCTGGTCTCCCAGAGCCGGACGAAAATGCAATTAGGTCAGCGAAGGACAAGTATTTCTATTTGGAGCAGTTTGGACAGCTCTGCAGTCTCCCCAGTGCCCACACTTGAGCTAAATCTCAACCTCAACCTCACAGTTGGATGATTGCCTCTCCATTGTCCAATGATCCAAGCCGGCTTATCATGGTGGCAAGCTTGGATCTGCGTATGAATCGGGTAACGGAGTCGTCGCGCCGTTTATTGTTCTCAACGCTCCGTCCAGGAGCGATATTGTAATATCACCTTCCCTGTCATGACTGGGACGAGTTTTAGGTGATATGGAAGCTTATGGTGTACGTGTAATCGGGGGGCTATGGCTTGACGAGTTTTCGGAGCCGTATGAGCCCAATGGCATGAGATCATAATTCATACGTATAGTGTTTGGTACGGAATACAGGGTTTGGCATTAATATTGGAGGAACATGTATGTTTATGATGTTGAGGTCCCCCCCTTCTCGCCAATAGGTGCCTGCCTGTGCCTGCCCTTACTTTGTGCTCCGCTTGTCAGCCGATTTACCCTGAGAGCCGTCGGAGTCGTCTTCATACTTTCTGACCCATCGAGCTCTCAGTGTTGCTTCGTTTTCAAGCTTCCGTCTTACCTTACCAGACCTTACCTGCCCAAGTGCCTGCCCAAATTTTCCAAATTTCCTTGGGTATTCAGTGCGAAAGTTGATAGTGTAGGTAAGCTGAATGATACCATGTCAACATCTTTAGAATCTGATTGCTCCAGATGGGGAGCACCACGAGGGATCCCGGCGGCGGGGCTGTGGGACTGGGTTGTACAAAAGCCCTCTGAACTCCTCTGAACCCTTCTGAACCCTTCTGCACCTTGGACAACAGGTCTGCTCAGGTTTCGCTATACGATACATTCGCTGGTCGAATTTATCGGAACCACCTCATATTCAGGTATTTCTTGACAAGATAACTCAATACTGTACGAACATTGCTCACCCTCAGACTTGTACAGTTATTGACATAGTACGAACGCTTTGAATCTCCGAGCTCTTATTTACAAATCACTTTCCACACCGCACTTTGTACGTATCTCAGCCCTCTTCCGAACCCATTTTTTGTATTTCTGAACCGATACATATTCTACATAGTGCGACGCCATGCTCTCACGATTATCCTCCCGTATTGTTTGCGCTTGCCTCTTCCTGGTTACATCCTTCCTCGTTACTGTCATAGCCAGTCCACTGATAGCCATGACCGACCGGCGATTGGAACACCAAACACTGGCAAGTGCGTCAGATTCAACTTGCACAATAACTTGTCTGATTTTCAATAACCACCCCCTCAGAACGCGATGCACAGAACAACCAAGTGATCCGGATAGGCTTTCAAGAACCAGGGAGTGATACCTACGAAAGAACTTTCCAACTTCCCTCGAAGGGCTATAGTGGGCTGCAACTCACCATATTCTTTGGCAGTAGGGGGCTTAAACCTCGTATCGTTACACCCAAGGATCACAACACCCCTGCCAAGTTGGAGATTGTAGAAGTCGATGCCCCTCGACGACAAACAACTTCAAGGATCGGGTCATTGGGGGCTTTGCATTACATCCGATTGACGGATATCGGGCCGCCCGAATTGAAAACCCTATGGTGTGATTTTGGCGATAAAACTGGTCAGGACCGGGCCTTTGAAATCATGTCTAATGTCAAGAAGCTGAAAGCTGAGACTAATAAGCTATTACAGCCAGCTCGGGTGCCAGATGCAGAGGTACATGACATTGAAGACGACTTGGCCTATATCAATACTTGCCTGCTCTTCCTGACATTATCTCGTAACGGGTCGGGCAAGCCAATGGTGGACAGTCAACAACTGCACGCCGGCGTTTGGTACAATTTATATTTACAAATAAACAGAGAAAGGGGCTTGCAATAGTGTTTTCTGCATTATTTTGTTTCACCGATTCGTTAGCGCCCGCGCCTAAGTAACAGAGAGTCTCCTTTCCTTACTCACATCCTCTCAATCAGTTCTCTCTTAGGATTTTCATTTTTATTTACCCTTACAACTCCTATATCACAAACGATCCTACGCTGCGCTCAGCATCCAACGATCTATAGTCCATCACTAACATCAGATACTCGAGTAAACACACAACGCTTGCAGCTTGCTCATTCATCATCTTAAATGGTTGCCCCCCTCTACACAACCGACTCTGGACTGCTCTTCCACGCTGGAAAAATCCTCGTGGTGACCATCGGTCTTCCCGCACGAGGCAAGACCCATATCTCTCGATCGTTGGAGCGGTATCTGCGATGGATGGGAGTCAAGACCCAAGTCGTCAGGCTAGGTGTTTATCGGACAAAGACGCTGGGCGGAGCACAGAAACTACCTGCGGATTACTTTCATCTAGGTGATTGAAAGTTCAATGGCCCAGCTATATATCGATGTTGACTGGTGTGTTGCAGGTGAAGAAGTCTCCCGAGACGATAGCGTTGAGGAAGAAAGTATCGGATGGGTGCGAACAGCAGATCTGGGATTTTTTCAACACTGGGCAGGTGGTTATATGCGATGCGAATAACGGGACAAGAGAGGCTAGGCAGAAGCTTGCGGAGTGATTTCATAAGAAAAGGATTCATGCTATCATGCTGGGTGAGTTTAGTCTCTATCACCTGTACTTAACATATCACTTTAGAATCAGTATGCGACAATAAGGAAATCATAGAAGCCAATATACGCAGTGTGAAAATATCTTCACCCGATGTACAGTTCTCCTTTTTGATTCGATGCTCCAAAACTAAGTTCACCCCTACAACAATTCTCCGTTTATCACTGCTCCGTTCAAGTCCTCTTCCTCTATATCTTCTCTAGCTGCAGACATTCTCTCCAGAGATTATACAGCTCCTTTTCAGGCCGTCGTCGGTGTCGACCTAAACGACACAAGTTTCTGTAAACGAATAGAGTTGGGTGGCACTTCCTCGAGTACCTATTGATCATGAACGGGAGCCGTCTCTTTCCAAGCAGAATGTGTTCGACCGCTACTTGCGTTCTTGATGGGAACATTACGTGGCTCACAGTTGAAGAGTCATATTTTTTTTGTTTCTACAGACTAGTACTATAATGTATGGTAGGAGCGAAGAATTATCTATATAAAATGAGCAAGCTTATGAATCGAATCTGGGGCGTTAGAACAAATATGTGATCGCGTAGGCTGTGAGACCGGTCATTGAGAAGAACATGAGGAAATACTGTCATAAAACACATATAATTAGTATCACAGCATACCATTA
Source organism: Lentinula boryana (assembly GCA_027886635.1). Lineage (NCBI taxonomy): Eukaryota > Fungi > Basidiomycota > Agaricomycetes > Agaricales > Omphalotaceae > Lentinula > Lentinula boryana. The sequence goes on from MU790684.1 coordinate 35,752, forward strand.
CATGCAGACGAACCTGAGGCAGTAAAAATGGAGATATCAGCTCTGCAGATCCTGTCCCACTATAAACTTGCGTGAGGTATACCTGTTACAAGTCAATTCATCAGGCGACAAAAGAGACGCGAAATGAGATCACCTGTGTAGTTGCCGTTGGAAGGCAGGAGAAGAACCTGGACCAATTTTTATTACCTTCGACTATCCAACGACAAAGGAAGGACGATGACTCACATGCAAACAAACTGCAACACCTTGTCTTCTTTTGAAATCACCCCTGCAGTCGTCAAACCTATGGTTATCAAAACACCAATCACCGGCGAAATCACAGTTTTGAGAATCGCTAGTGTGAAAATAGCGCCGACGGGCAAGTTCGTCCACTCGCTCCGAGGGATGTTCAATCTGGCTAAAGCAGAGCCTAGACAGATTAGACCTAGTGGGACGGAGGCAGCGCCCATGAAACTAGCAAAGTCTAGTATAAATGCGAGCGGAGGTTCTCCGTCTGGTGCATCTGGTATGTGTGAGTTTGTGGTTGCGGTGAAGAGTCCTTTGAGTGAGGGAACAAGAGCGATGGGGATTGAGATAATCATTGACAGTGAGGCCGGCGTCAACGTCGATTTGACAATCGTTTTGAGTTGAGAAACGATCCATCTCTGTCGACGTTGTCGAGCGGTAGGTACTTTCTTTTCCACTTTCCCCGAAGTATCTTCTGTTTCGTGTTTTTCTCGAATCTCAGACTCGAGGTCATGCGCAGTGACTGTTCCAGCAGGGGAAGTGAAGTGACTTGCTGCTGGAGTGGCTATTCCGTCTGTTGGCACTGCGGTAGTTGTGTCCAGGTCGTGATCTTGCATGGCATCGTGATATCGATCTATACGGCCATTTCCGAATGATACATGCTTAGGTGGGCGAGGACGTATAGAAGAAGTTGATGTTTCCGTTTCCTTCTTGAGTTCGATCGTCGGGAATTGAAGTTCAGGATCTGAATCCTCTCTGAATGAATCACTTTGTCGAGAACGGCCAAGTCGTGCATAATTCACCAGGGACTTTGGCCATCCGTATAAAATAAACTTGCGTCTTTCCCGTGCCTGTTCTCGCACTTCGTCATGCTCTACGTCTGGTCCCACGAAGTCCTTTGCGACCAGGTAATGACCTCCCATGGGAAAGAGCGTGATCTATTTTACTCATGAGGAGTAAACTATCCCCGATCAGAACAGGACTTACCATGTACACTAGAATGAAAGCTGAGATATAGGCTACGGAAAGTGTCTGGTCTGATCCACCAAAGGGCGCAGCCCCTGTGATACTCATAACGACAGATGTTGCTACACACAATCAATAATTGGAAGATGGAGTAGCAGAGCGAATGACTCACGAATGTCACCAACATTTGCCCATCCTCCGGCCACCAGAATACCGTATCTGAAGCGATGTGGAACCCAAAAAAGCGTTCTTGTTATCCATGCCATGGCCACACCTAACACTTCGTATATGATCGCCACAAGTATGAGAGGGCCTGCATATCACATCGGTTATAAAATGATGAAGGAAAAAGAAAGATCACAATGAGGGTAATGATTATACCGGGACAGGGAATGATTGAAAGACGGATAAGGGGTATTGCTCGTCTCTCAAATGCGCACCTAAGGCGCCTACATTGTCCTGTGTGAAGGCGGGAACCATCTTGGAGAACATAAGACTGGGAAGAGTAATATTCTGCAAAGGTAATATGATTAGAAATGAGGCCTATACTTGCAACCTTCTAGAAATGGTTCGTACTAGAATAATTTGACCCAAGCTGCGCGCAGCAACAACAGGGAATAGGTCTGCTTTTGTGATGGCGAATCCACAAGAGACACAAAGCACTCTGTGATGGATTGATAAGTATGATATGATACATACGAGAGATTCAAAGAGCAACGCACAATCGAATGAGAGGTCGAATAGAAATCCATATCAATGTTCCTGCAGCGACCATAATTCCGAAGCAAGGATCACAAGAAGGCAGTAGTGGAGGAAAAAGTGAGGGTAGAATTTGAAATATTCGATGGCATTAACTTTAACCTTGCGAGAGAACAACATTGCGGCTGGCGGACCGTAGTTCCGAACGGAGTATCCTTTTTTTTTGCGAGGACGCGCCACTCTGAATCTGACATACCTTACCATTGATACAACCCTTACGCATCTGACAGTTCGGCTTGTAGTGTCGGCTGGATTATATCTGATAGAGGAATGTTCAAATTTGGTTTTGACCTGGATGATGCGGACATCGATAACGAAGTCGACTCTTTCTTGAAGCAGACCGGTAATGCCCAGCTTCAAGGTGATTCTCCCTCGGGTGACAACTACGAAGAGAACCAGGAGAGATTACCGAATGAAGATGGCTGTCTTGTTGAACTGAGCATGGAACATCTTGTATGTCTGCTTTTGCAATAGGCTTTTGGATCGCGCCAATTGATGCTCATACAAGCATAGCTGAATACTCTTCCGACAAATTTATCATTTTCGTTTCTGGAAATTCCGCTGTCTTCATTCTCTTCCGCTTCATCGGCATCTTCAATATCAACTTTCGCAAATGGATCTAGGGTACATCACCTCGCACGAAGAGATCTCTTTGATGCTCGATTCCAGGTCATATCGGAAGACAAAGGCGATCCGGACGTTGTTGCAGAAGGAGGGAGAAAAACCGAAACAAATGAGCCAATCGAGGCGTCCTCGGATTCAAGATTACGTTTTCTCGATACTCCCTCTGATTTGGTCCCCGGAGTGTACGAAGGCGGCTTAAAGACATGGGAATGTAGCCTGGACTTGGTGGACTACCTGCATGCAAGTCTGGATGACGAGAACCTGATAGGAAAACGAGTCTTGGAGGTGAGCAGAATCCACATAATTTCCGTAAGCAAATCGAGCCAACCTTCATTACGACCACATTCAGCTAGGCTGTGGCACCGGCGTACCGTCACTTTATCTGTTACAAAGAATATTTTCTTCTCCTCCAACCGGATCAACTTCGCAAAAGACCATAATCCATTTTCAAGATTACAATCCATCTGTACTAGAGTTAGTGACATTTCCAAACGTGTTATTGAGCTGGTGTAAGCTCTTTCTTGTTTGTGTAAACGCGACATACTCAAACTAAACTTCACAGACATGTCTCCAGCATCCGACCCCTTTCTATCGTCTCTATCGTCTCCCTCAGATCCCGAGGCAGAGGACGCCGCGGAATATCCTGCGAAGGATCTCACCACCGCTGGAGATCTATCTATAACATCCTTACTCAAAATCGCTTTCAAGCAGTCTCTCAAAAGATACAATTTGGAAGTGAAATTCTTGGGAGGGTCTTGGAAAAGTTTTCGGAATGCCATCACTACTAGTGGGGGAGCCAGTGACAATCAAACCAATCAGGTAACTGTCAAAGGGCTAGGAATGTACGATATTCTCCTCACATCAGAGACGATATATCGAACAGAAAGCATGCCGGATTTGATTCATGCTATGTGGGAGGCTACACATCCTACCGTCTGGAGTCCTTCCGAGCAATTATCAAGGCTGGTGATATCCGAACCGCGTCCGCCCCTTATTCTCGTCGCAGCAAAGGTATTTTATTTTGGCGTTGGCGGTGGCGTGGATGAGTTTGTTGAGGCGGTTAAAAAGTGGAATGGTGTCCCAGATGTAAACGCAGAAGTTACGACGATATGGGAGAGGAACATTGGTGTTAGGAGAAGAATCCTTCGTGTATTTTGGTGACCGGGTTACATGTGTATCAAGCATAGTTTCATAAATACCCCATAAGATCCAAATGTCCTTCACTTGTTGTCCTCATCCTCCTCACCCTGTTGCTCAACAGTAGGAAGGGTCTGGACACTGGTGAGGCTAGGGTTTTTCCCATCAAATACAGTGGCTATTTCCTCGAGAGTGTAACCCTTTGTTTCAACCATGACTGTAGCGCATTCAATCAGTCAACAACGTCCAAAGTGTCTCGACAAAGAGAACTTACAAAAGTACACAAGGACCCATTGGATTACCAGAAGCGGCATGTAGACGATATAGTACTTGTATCCAATCGAATTGAGGGCGATGGCATCAACCCAAGTGGTATATGCGCCCATGAGTTGGGTGACGGTGTTCCAGACTAAAAGACCCTTGCTTCGCATTGAGAAGGTCTGCACTTCAGCGGGATCTGAACAAGCAAGAGAAACTTAGAGTGGTTGATACAAGATGGAAGAATTGAAACGTACAGGAATAAAGAACAGGGTCTGCACGCAGGTCAAATTCAGCTAAGAATGGCAAAGGGAGACGAAACTCACTAGAGCAGTTAAAAAAGCCAAGGTAGATCCAGACAAGCGCGACGCTGTGCTTGCGGTCAGCATACAGCGATCACACACTTCTGAGGACTCACGTAGCGATGCCGGCTCTAGTGTTACCTTCCGAGGCGTTCGCAAAGACACCACTGTGATTCGTTCAAATCAATCATCAACATTGCCAATGGTTCAAGCTCACCTGGAGACACAAATACCAACGAAACTGAGGAGAAGAATCGGCCAGATGAAGAGCAGAATCTTCCTCCGCCCAACGAACTTGCCGATATACACCGCAGCAATTTGACAGAACCAAGTGAAAACGCTAAGTCCAGCTTGAATGCCAGTTTGAATGGTGGGGTCAGTGATGCCGACAAGGTCAAAGACGGTCGTGTCTGTGAATCGGCCGGTGAGTATATCGTACTGGATCTACCACAGAAATTTGTAGACTCACAATAATAGTAAATGATTGACGCTGAGCGATGTTCCCTGGTTAGTACCAAGCTCCTTCTCAAATCAAAAAGGCTCACATCCAGACATCTGCAATTCATAAGCATTCCAAGCCAAACAAGAGGACAAAGCAAAAGCACTCACGGCAGTCAAGAAAACCATCAACGCTGCCAACCCAAGCCGATGGATATTGGCCCTGGTCTTCAGAATGGTCGACCACTTCTCTGCTTTCGCAGCCTTTTCCGCGTTGATCGCGTCCTTCATTTCCTGAAATTCGAATTGGACAAGTGGGTCATCGACATCACCATTACCATGGTATTCCACCAGAAAGGCGTATGCTTCTGCCTCGCGACCATTTGCGAAGAGAAACCGAGGCGTTTCGGGAACGAATTGCACCGCGATCAAAATGTACAGCGCAAATGGGACTTGAATAATATAGGGGATACGCCAGGACCAAGATGAGGTAATGTAACCCACACAACCAAAGTTGACCCATGCGGCGATAACACTACCGAGAATCCAGTAGGAGTCCTAGAATGGACTGATAAGTACAAGATGAGAGCAATGGACACATAGTGATCTCACCCATGATGCTGCCACAGTCTCTCTGCTGCGGGGATGAGTGATCTCCTGAACGACAATAAGACTGGTCATGAGGAAGGAAGCGAGACCAAGACCAATGATAGCTCTGCCGGCGACGAAGACTAAGTGATAATTACATTATCAATAATCCCGATCCAGACTTTTGTGGAAAATTCGGCTCACTTCCGTATCCGTTTGCGCCAGAAATGCCAGCGACACAACCAATAACCGAACCGATAAGCATAGTATAGCCATAGACTGTAATATACCGTCAGTCTGTACAGCAACGACAAGTTATAAAGTAACACCTACATCGAATACCCCAGCGCCTGCCCCAATTCTCGTCGATGTAAGTGATGATAGGCCCAACGACCAGACCGGAGATGCTCCCAATCGCATTGAGGAGACCGAGTCGAACACCATCGGGATATCCGAGATCAGCTTGCCATGCATCTGAAGCTTGAAGACCAGAGACAAGGGATCCATCATCTATGAATGAGGGAAGTTCGCGGTGCTTGAGAAGTGAAAGGAGAGTGCAGTTCACGCACATCCGTTCAGAACTATTCCAACGAAGATTATGCTCAGAAATCTAAAGATATGCAGTGCATCAGTACATCGTCACTTTAACTAGCCGACTCACTCACAAGTTGAGCTTCATCTGGCCTTTGTTTTGGTACCATTTCAGTCGATCACTGGCATTCGGTCTAAGAAAAATTTGAATCGCTTGTCAGTAGACGAAAGTTCCTGATTCTCAATGCAAAGATTATACATACATCGTATGCCAATCCAACATGCTTGCTGCAACCTTGTGAGCACACGACAATATTTTCAAAGCAACTAGCGACGCAGGCATTATCCTGATCCGCTCAACGGTATAATCTCAGCACAGGTCATATAGTAGAATATGGACAAGGCACCCGTGTTGCTTTTAGATTCCAGTCATGGCTTCTTTTTCAAGGAGACCATGGAAGGTTCATTATACCGAATACGTGCGAGTCAAAGCTCATCAGAGAAGCTAGACTAGTAAACGTTGGCCGTATGAAGCGGATAGGTTCGTCGCCTTTGCTGGTCTGTGGTGTAAGACTGACCTTGTTTGTGAAGATTTGAGGATGTACGTGAATCGAAGAAAGTGTTGAAGATGGATAGACTAAGAGGAAAAAGTAGAGCCAAATCTTTCACACGCCCCGAAATGTCCCGACAGCCGAGCCGTCGTCGAGCCGATTCTCTTTGCCTTCCCTCATGAGTTCATCATTGAATCGACCAGAGCATCTCAATACTTGTAGTTCTCCCAACTCTGGAGTCCTTCCCATCATTCAACAACTCAGTCAGAAATGTGGCTATTGTACTTGATTTGTACACCCTTTACCACACTACTCACCACTGCTTGGTCAAAACAAGCTCATGAAGTATTATTACTTGGGTAACGTAGTCAGCCAATTCAATCAGTATTTCCGGTATCTCTCATCACTTCGACGGCGCTGATAGTAGCTTTAAGACCATTGCACAATTTCTAATCTCCATCCACAAATTCTCGCAAAAAGGCTTTCAAACTCTCTTCAGCCTCGTGTCCTTCGTCCCAACTTTCATTCATCATTTTACCGAGACGCTCAAAGTTAGCCCTGACCATACATCCTTCTTCCCCTTCAATGCGTTGAAGCAACGCCCTGAATTCTTTTTGAGCCGCAGGGATACTGAAAGTAGGGCGCTCCGAAATGTTGCTATGTTTGAGCCCATATGGCAACTGGGTTCCAGGTTTCCCAGTCCTAACTTCGATCAACTCGAAGCCTGCATTATGTTGAACGGTCCTGGCCGCGTTGTAAGGCTGGTCAGATGCGAAGGGCCAATAGATACTAGGGTAGGTATTAACATCAGGATCGTTCCCTAACTCAGAGCAAAAACTTACACAGGGACTTGATGAGCCAATGCTTCCTGCGTACTATTCCAACCGCCGTGAGTGATGAACCACCCAGTAGCAGCATGAGAGAGTATTTTCTCCTGCGGCGACCACGCCATTTCCAAGCCGATACCACTGTCTGCAATCAATTTCTTCTTTTCATCTGAGACGTGTGCCAAAGACGAGGTATGTGCCAGAATAAATGGCTTGCGCAGAGCGATGAGATCGTCAATGATCGCCCAAAGCTTATCGGGTTGAGCAGGCCAGAAAATTGTGCCGAAGGATATCTATCTCTGATAAATGAGGAACATGCGGGAGATGCAAGAGAAGGACGTACAAAGAAGACTGACTGATTCCCAAACATCGCTTGCATTTTATCGAGAAACGAGATCACCTGCAGCTCCTTCTCGTCGTGAGCTCGGGTAGGTAATGTCAATTCTTGCAGGGACAAGGGCCCCACCGGATACCATGCCTTCCCAATCGATTTCATCCACTGTCTCGCAGCATTCATGGCCTCTGGCTCGTAAACAGAGGAAGACACACAAAACGTTCCGTCTGTCATCCTGATATATTTTTGCGACGTTATGAAAAAGCTATGATCTGCCAAGTTCACCTTTTGGTGTGCGAACACATAAGTGTCAGCCATGTCAAACACGGGGACCAGTGATTTGACAAAGAATGTACTGTACCTCTTGCGGAATCCACTCGTAGTCATACATTGGAGGTATTCCAGGTACACGGACTATTTTACCTAATGTAAAGCTGTCGTATAGCTGAGTGGAGGATAAGGAATTGAAAATGCACCAACGAATAATCTTCACCCACGTTTTTTGCTACTTCCGCATAACTCTTCCCGCTCAAAGCAACTTCCGCTTCAACTTTTGGAGACAAATCGCCAACTCCTCCGTATTCTTCCGGCCCCACGAGGCGTAACGTGGCCCCAGCAGGAGCCGTCATCCAGGAGAGTATTGAGCATTTCGATCCTGCTATCTCACGAATAGCGTCCACAGCATAACCTGCGAAAGGCTGGATCAAGAACTTTTAACTACTTTTGTGAATCGACCGAGCAATAACGCAGACGAACATCAATTAGAGCAACCGTGGGTCGGGGTAGGCCCTCGATCACTGTACCTGTCGCTTTGCAAGTGATAGGTTTGGACAAATAGATTGCTTCAAAGGCTGGCATAAATTCAGCAAGGGGGACAAGTGGGTCGACATCTTGACCGGTGAGGTCAATGACACTGGGATTGAATCAATTAAGCATCGGCATAGAAGAAAGGAAAGTTTGGATTCACTTAATGCGAGAACGTATTGCACCCAGTCGAGCGCTGGAAAGCTTAGCTAGTTCCCTCAAAAACTTGTTATACATCATTCCTCCAGTAATCAAAACGGTGAAAATCACATCTTCTCTACTTTCGGTAATGCGGACGACAAAAGCGCTGAGAGGTTTATAAGCTCCTGTTGGTATTTGACAAAAAATTTCATTCAGCCTTGATAAAGAGCAACAGTTGGAAGTATTACCCCATGCTGCCACGTTGTGCGCAACAATATGCTTCGAGCTCATTATGGATACGTGTGTTGGCTGAATCACGAATCTGATGAAACGACTACGTTTAAGAACACTTCCGCATCCCCAATGATTCTATATTTTGGGAAGCTCGGCCACAAGTGCAATATGAGCATGCCGAATGCCTATCGAATAGATCTGACTCAAGGAAGGATGGGGGATAAAAATAAAAATATGTCGGCTTCATGGTCATCGTCCTTGACATGACAACTCCGGTGCTGTACATCTCAAGAAGTACAGCCGTCAGATCGTGAGCAAATCATCGAAGTACATACACATTGTATTGGGCTGCAACAGTGGTCAGATGTATCTTCAAATGTAAATATACCAGAGCGCATTAATCAAATATTTACACAGAACGCATTACCGTATTCACATCGACATCGTGGCATAACCAAAGCTAGTACCTTCTAATCCCCGTGCCACAAGCGCGAACCGTTGAGCAGCTTCTCGAGTCTTCTTAAGTGACTTTGAACTAGTCGCAGGTATTAGACAAAACATGTCAGCTCATCGGGCGACGGTCTACGCACCCAACAATGGCCTTCATGAACCGTTCCTTATCTTCCAGGGTCACTTGGGAAGACGCAAAATCTGGCTGAAGCGGCACCCAAAATATGAGCCAAGAACAAAGATGGTGCGAACAAGAAACATACCGCAAACAAGACTTCTTTGAGCCAGACTGTACTTTCCTCTACGAATCGGGTCAACATCCCTGAAAGCAGCTCAATAAGATTCTGAGTGACGCTTCGTGGCGCCTGACCAGCCAAACCGTTCAGGATGGCCTGCATGATTGAACGTCCGTAGATGGCGATAAACCGCTCTCGATATATTTCAAGAGAATCGATGTCTGTGCGATTCACGAACATATTCTGTCGTCCATTAGTGTATATGACGCGGGATAACGAGAAGTGCCTACTAGGAATGTGCAGGCCGCAACTAACGAGTACCGTTCTTGCAACGTCAAAGCACGTAATGTACATTGCATTAACACATCTAGTCCGCCTGCGGGAAGGCTGTAGAAATTCCCAATGAATTCTTGCGCAACCTGTCAGGTATCAAGTTTAATGCATTGTCTATCTTTGAGCAAACATGCACGTACGTTAGACAGGCAAAGGAAAGATTCTTGAACGATATCGGGATTCTATTATTCTCATGTGAGAAAATGCGGATGAAAAATTTTGCGGAAAGTTACATTCTCCATTCCTCCAGGTGTTCCCAATACCGACAAAGAGGCATTCAAAATGATGGGAAGAGTTCTAGCTACAATCTCCTCTGCTTGTTTCTCGTACGCTCGCACGATTTTTGCTCGCCGTTCAGCCTTTTCAGCAGTCTCGCCTCGAATCGAGATAGGCAGTTCAGGAACTATTTGATTGGTGAGAATACCCGCCAGTGCAAACCACGAGGCAGTTGGTTGTCGCTGTAAGGCAAAGCAGACAATCTCCAAAACAGGAGGAGCAGAGAGAGATATAAGGGTGACATCGTCGGGTAATGAGGTTACTGATTTCACAAGATCGTTGAGTGCCTAACACACCCGAATCGAGGAATTTAGTCTTCGCAGTGTAGATTCAATGTAACATACCTGAGCGGTTTCAGCGTCGTTAAAATGTTTAACACACCCACGGACAGCATTGAGGATGGTTTCTCTTAACTGAATCATCCTGGGATCTTGCCGAGCCGTCTGCATCGATTGAAATTCTTTGTCGTCTTCGGGATCTACAGTCACATGGCCTTCAGCGAAATTCAACATTCTGGTGAGCCCTTTTGCAAGGCCAGCAAGAGTCTCGAGTTGAACAACGCATATATCGCGAGCTTCCGTTAGAACCTATGGTTGTGGATGTCGATGATGACTAAACCTCAGCACCGAGATATACATACCATGTTCTGTGATTGCAAAACCTCAAAAATCCTCGAGACAATCGGATTAACGATGACCTGTGAATTGAGGTCAAGTGAGGTTTATTACAAAATGGTTCTAAAGCTGACCTCGACTGTAGGGATAGCTTCTAATGGTGGAATGGCTTGTATTACGTTCGCCATCGACTCCATAACCTTACTTTTCTCTGAATCCTATGTCCGATATTTGTGATTGCTACACACCCAAGGACAATGTGAACGTACCGGTATTTGAGCCAATCCTGAATGCAGCTCGGCAAAAGCTCCGATTCGGGGAGCCAAAGAAGTCTTATTGGCGTCGCAAAGGTTCTGTAATGCCGTTGCTGCTTGGGGAGCCAGCATCTGGTCGGGAAGAGATTGCACAATGTACGAGATAGACGACATCAACAGTTCAGTTTTTATGGTAGCGGTGGTAGCAGTGGGCTCGTCAACTTGGAACCACGATGCATAAGCGGCTTAGAAGCAACAGTTAGCTTCATTTGGTGAAGCTTGAGTTCATAAAAAGGTACCAATGAGACTCAATATTGTCCGCCGAAGTCGGATGTTTCCTGTTGTAGGAAACTGACTTAACGTTTGAGGAGAGAAGAGAAGTTCCAGTTGAGGCGCCTTTTCATAGTCCGACGCTTCTTGGACGGACGAAATGCAATGTAGGCTGGCTTCAATATCCTGGATGACCAAGTCAGTTTCCATCCGTAGAGATTGAAGACGTCATTGACCTCCCATCCTTGTGTCGGGTCCCTCGACCGAGAAGCTAAGCGATCCACGAAATCATTGACAAGATAAACGACCATATCGTCACGAATAATATAATACCTGGTCAAATCTCAGTTAAAATAGACAAGGTCAGAAAAAGCCTGTGGACAGACGCATTGATAAGAATGTCACCGACATCCCGCCGATACCTGATATGCAAGCATTGGTCAAAATCAAAATTGGATGCAGCCAGATAAAAAATCACCAACACGACAAATTTATCTATCTGATCTGAAAGAAAGTAATCAGCGTACGCATGGTATAAATCCCCTGTATACGAACCTTTCGACCAGTTATGCCCTGATGAAGGCCATGTTAATTTACGCTTCAAAATTTGTACCAGTTGTACATAAAGCGCCTTCGCCACCCCACTTTGATCTCCCATCTCAGATTCTTGAGATGATTCGGCCTCCTCCTCTTCATCGGGGAAGTAGTAATCGTTGTTCCATAATGCCTCCTGTAGCATGTACCAGAACCCAAGTGTCATTTCGCTCACATCTTCATCTACTCCATAAAATCCTGGGAAACCGGTGTATGCAAGCAGTAGCCGAAGAAAATTCTGGCACAGCTGTCCTTTCGTTTTATTGAGCTCTGCTTGAGGCAAACCCGCCGGAACTGAGGAAGGGAGGAATGTCACGAGAGAGGATGATGCAATATTGGCAGCGATATAACCAGCAGAGTGATCACCGAGAGCCGTTACCAATTTGCATACGGAGTATGATACATCGTTTGTGGATCCTGATTGGACGGCCGAATCAATGATGTTGGCGCCAGCCAGTTGCAGCCAAAGGAGGAGTGGCTCAGTTAATATCCTGGTGCCGGAACCGTCGGATAACGGTGATTTGGACATAATTTCTTGCAGCGTATCGGAGGCAATTACAAACATCATATCCACGTTGGGATCGAGGAGGGTGATGAGAACCGGGATCAGGGAAGAAAACTCCCTTTTATTAAACTTCAGTGAGATTATTTTCGAAAGAGAAATGAACAGTATTCACCCGGTGGGAAGGAATGAGAGCCACGACTGGAAGCATTTCAAAGCTGAAGAGACTTCACGGAACGAAGCGTCATTTGTCGGTAGTTCAAGTGAAGTCCTGATTGCTTGCACAACGAGTGGGATGGCATCGTTCATACTTTGCTGCATGCGGGATCTGCACCATCGACATGAGCTCTAAGATGGAAGGGGCTATTTCTAACCACTTACTTACTAGGGCCCACTAAATCTGCCGTCTCGACCTCTTCCGCCACAATTGAAAGAAAGTCCAAGACATATTCCGATGAAGCACCATTCCCAGAAAAAGATGTCACGCAATGGAGGATCCAATCAGGCCAATGAGTGGGATGTTGGGGAACAAGTTTTAACGCTAGTGATGTGAGCTTAATCCGAGATTGAGAATCACGATATGACTTCAGGTCGAACAAGACGCACGGAGACATAAAGCTTTCTAAGAATAAGGTTGGATTTTCTGACGCCAACCGAATAGGATGTGAGCTGTACAAGCAAATCCCGCAGTGATTCAGCATGTTCTTGAGGAAAAGTTGCCCTGATTCACCGACGTGAATGATATACAAAAGAAGCGGACAATCGCTCACCAATCTCGTGCTATCTTAACCTGTGCACTTCAAGATATGCCTCAGCTTCCAATTTACGACAATCAGATCTGTGCAGAACGTACGTATGTGCACCAAAAAATTGGACATTTTCATCTTGGTGACTCAACAGCGGAACGACGAGGCCCCAGGCTTCCGGAAGTTTTTGAATTTCAAGAAGCTCCTGCTGCAAACGGCGGAGTTCGTCGCTGGAAGCATTGGGATTTGGTACGCCATAAGCTTGCAGAATTAACTAGGGGAAATCTCGTTAAATGCATGAAGATCCAAGGCTTGCAACTAAATCGACGAACTTGAGAGGCCCGCTCAATATCATTCGAAGGTAAAGATGGAAGGAAACTAGCATCGAACATGTTATAGACCAGTAGTTGCGGTTGCTAGTGTTCGATAAGAGTACAAAGGAAAACAGTTTATTCAGCGCTTGTCGGGCTCTTTTTATTAGCGCCCGATTCTATATCAACACACGTGTGATTATTGAACCCCCCACAAAGTTTACAAAAATTTCTCCAGCAGTGCTTGCAAATCTCTCCTCGACTTCCCATTAGTGTCCCAACCTTTGCCTATTGCATCCGCAACTGCGACAAAGTTTTCTCTGACTATGGATGCTTCCTCTCCTGTCAAATTTTCAACGAGGCTCATTATTTCGGCCTTGGCTGACTCCGGGGTGAACGCAGGTGTTTCCTTGCATTTATATGGTATTCGCGCCCCGATGGCTCCAGTTCGCACTTCAATTAACTCGTATCCTGCTTTCAAAGCCAAGATGCGCATCGCGTTGTAAGGCTGGTCTGCATGGAACGGCCAATGGATCCTACATATCAAGATGAGCGATCAACAAACTTGGAAGGAGGTAAGGCGTGACCCACAGAGGGACGCGGTGTATGAACGCTTCTTGCATACTATTCCATCCACCATGTGTAATAAACCAACCGGTAACTGGATGCGTAAGGATTAATTCCTGAGGTGACCAGCTGAGTTCCATGGCTATTCCGCTGGCCTCGATTTTCTTCTTCATCTCGTCTGGGAATGTCTGGAACGGAGATGGGTGAGATAGCAAGAATGGTTGCCGTTTCTCAATGAGCCCATCAATCACAGCCCAGACGCGATCGCTTTCATCCGGCCAGAAAATAGTACCAAATGACATCTAACAGAAGGCACGCATGTTGTCTGGGGATTAGAGCGTCAGCAAAGAAAGCTTAAAAAAGGAGACGAACATATATCATTGACTTGCTACCGAACTCTCCTTGGATTCGGTTTAAGAAATTCTTTACCAAGGTATCTGTTTCGTTCGCTGACTGTATAGGTTTCGAACCATGGATGGACAAAGGTCCAACGCTGTAGCATGTCTTGTTCATGGAATTATACCATTCTTTCAAAGCTGCAACTGCCTCTGGCTCAAAGGCTTCGACGGAAACACAGATAAGACCGTCAGCTTCACGGACGTAAATAGAGCCAGTTTTCTCTAGAAAGGCAGCGAAAGGCAATACTGGCGTCTATGGACGAGCGTTAATGCGAACTCATTCGAATGGAAATTCAATTGACCTTCTGAGGAAACCATTCGTAATCGTACGAAGGTTCGATGCCAGGTATTTTCACAATGTTGCCAACGCAATCGTGCCACTGTCGGTGGAATCCAGAGCTTAGTGTTATATTCGTTTCATCGAAACACTGTCTACCTGAATCGGTTCTTTTGCGGCAAGCTTTTTCTTAGTGGCGGCGCGGCCTTCAATGGTTTCTAGGATCGGATCTGCAACACCACCAAGATGGGCAGGTCCGAGCAATCGAAATAATGATCCTGCAGTGCCGGTCCACCATGCGAGAATACGAACATCGTTCCCGGCGATTGCCCGAATAGATTCAAAAGCGTAAGCAGCAAATGGCTATACATGGAAGGCGAGGATGAGGAGGTATAGTGACAGTCAAACATTAGAATACTCACGTCGATTATGGCCAAGGTAGGAACGGAAAGACCAGTGATAGTTTTCTTCGTGGTGAGACAGGTAACAGAGCCTGAAGAATAGAGTGCTGCAAAATTAGGTCCAAACGTGAGCAATGGTTTCATGAAGTCGAAATCTGGTCCAGCAATATCTATGATACTACGTCAAGGTCAGCGCGGTTGCAATCGGGTCCTAGGGAATGTTACGCACTTTAAACGTGGTGCAATTGCCGCGAATCTAGCTGGCTCCAATCGTTCAAACTCGCCCATTATCTTGGAGTAAATGTTAAAAGCGGTGAGATAAGTTATCACTGCTTCAGTCTGATTTTCGAGGACATGGATGACGAATGCACAGAGGGGTTTGTTATGGCCTGGTAGAAAGATAAATGCCTAACAAGAGGTCCAAGACGATTGGTATGTGGATCGACGCACCCCAGCCGCCTGGTAAAGCATGTACAACTATGTGCTTCTGGTTGATGATAGAGGCCATTTCAAAATGCGATGACTAGCGAAAAAGAGAGGATTGCGGAATATAAAATATTGGGATTATATCATAATGATTTTGATATAGGGTCGGTCGGACTCGTAAGATACGGTAAGAATCCCATCGATTGATCATGATCAGGGGCCTAGAAGGAGAAAAATTATCAATGGCAAACGTGTAAAACTTATATATTGTCCGATAAAGCTGCCCATGTATGTTCGTCATTATACGAACTGTTGGCGGCAATGAATCCAATATAGCAGCTGATAGACTCGGAAATGCTGCTTGCTCGCGAGGTGTATGAATATAGACTAGACAAAAGATTGAAGTAATACAGGGTCGAACGGAGGAAGAAGGCTCAAAGGAGGTCGATATAAAATCAAATTTCTAGCTGGTTATGACTTGTTTGATTGACTCTTTGACTACTCACTGATTGCAGATTCACTAAAATTGATGTAAAAGGTTGTTACTTCATAGATTTGACTGTGGTTCACTGACCGTTTGTTCGGGATCCTTCTCTTCTCCATGATAGCAAATACGTTCATACTGTACAAATGGAAACAGCTGTACCACGTGTAGATATGGTTCATCAGCTTAACGATACTACACATATAATTCAAATGTATCACTGAATTACCGGTCTCTGAGAAGTATTTCCCATTTCTTGCGCCCAGACTGTGCCTCCGAAGGTGAATTATTGTATGAGGTGTATAGTGGGTATGGGGAAATATGTCTAAGTGGTGCGTATGAGATGTATGGGGTGCATGGAAAAGTAAGTATGAGATGTATGGAAAAGCATGTATGGGGCGCATGGATTTTATGCACCCTCCATTTTCCCATACATGCATGGAAGCTGCATGGGGTGTATGGACCCATGCATCCATACTTTTGCCAACTTGCTGATGAGGATGGATTCATCTACCACAGAGGTAGAGTATATGTGCCACCAGATGATAACCTTCAAACCAAAGTACTCCAACAATGACACAATAGCCCCACCACTAGTCACCCCTGACTCCATAATACCTTACCTGCACCAGGAAAGGCTCCAGTGATACCCATGGGTGGTAACTGTCAGCGACTCGCTAGCTCACTAGAGACCAAGCGTCACACAACGATAAAAGATCAAATGAGGATGTATAGCGATGAGGATAGAGACCTCCTAATACTTGTCTAGCTACCGAGGAGAATAGACGAGATCAGAGATAGAGACTACTCTACGAGGTATGCTATCTTATATA